>CAJQZN010019947.1:0-26876 GCA_907164685.1 Colias eurytheme
AGCAAGATACTTGTTTTTCCTTTACTTTCCTGTTTTCCGCGTTCTTTTTACATAAACGAACGTTTTGGATATTTTAAACATAGTGTGGTCGTAAATTTCGCCGTCTAATTTTATATTCTCTGTGGCATAAATAATAGAGTATTTAGAAACTGCTCGACATATTTTATGTATCTACATAAACCTAATCTTTAACGGCAACTTTGTATGCACACTTAAAAATATGAACAAAATAACAATATTTTACATTTTATAACTTTATACAAAGCTTTAACATAATTTTACTATTCAGATACAATAGCTCTTCTCGAAAATACCTAATTATATCCTTTTACGGAGATAATAAACGATTATCACAAAAACAAATTTAACAAAACAATATACGCATACCTCGATGTAGGAGGCGGTTGCGAGCCAAGCAGCGAGCCAGACCCTCGCTTATTCAAAGGAGGTCTTGGAGCAGAGGGCCTCCTCTCCACACCAGACGCTGATCTTGTCGCCGGAGCCCCTTCTGCTGCTAGCACCCTTGCTGATACCAGCGCGGCTTCGGGACAGTGCTAAAAAGAAATACTTTCCTAGCAATCTTGCCCTAAAGCTTAGGACAAGTTTACAGAATAGGTAATAGGGCCCACACTGTAGAGTACCACCAATACCATGTGTGTTTACCATGAATAAGAAGCTAAAACACAGAATCGTACTTAAACCTACTAATAAATAAAAAAGCGTTGTATCAATTTTTATACCACAAAAACTTAATATATTGTGTTAAAAAGTATTCGGGTTTATTCGTGTGCCGTTTATACTTGTAAACATAATATAATAAAACAACATAATATTGGCACACAATATTGGGTAGACAGTATCGTTCTTCCTCCCTTCCTCCCGACAATGATATCTTAGAAAAATGTGTAAGCTAAACTCTCTTTACTCTAATATCTTTGGTAATATTTCTTTGATGAATATTTTATACAACTAGATTGGATTCATGGACAAATATTACATTTTAATTTACATATTTTTGTTATTTATTGAAACAACATCAATTTTGTAATACCTACTTACAATTTGAAAACTGATATCATTGTGAGTGAGTAAAGTGCACTTTACTCACTCACAATGATAGTGTATACATTATATTATTAAAAGTATGCTTTTAAGGATATTGCTAATATTTACTTTTCCTCGTCTTATTTATACGTCCACTCAATCAATCTCTATAAAATTTTCCATTTTTTTCCACGGCACAAATACCACGGGAATTTACGCTCTATTTTCGCAAACTTATATCCACAAAAGATCCATTATGTAATAAGTAATAGGAAAACTTATTTTGATCGCATCATTTTATTCTAAAATTGAATACTGTAAGTAATTTATTAATCCAATAACATAATCTGATAACCATTTACGCTTTAATCATTATAGAAATATCATTTAAACTCTACAATGGCGTTGGAAGTGCAAACCACAAATGGTTTGCGACCTACGCACATAATGTCATAGGAAATTGGGTATTTATTTAATGACATGTTTATTTAACAACAGAGAATTTTTTTTTTTTTTACTCTAGATAGGGAAGCGCTTGACCACAATCTCGCCTGATGGAAAGCTAGATGCGGTCTAAGATGGTACGCGCTTCCCTAGTAGGTACCGGTTCACTCTTCGCTTGAAGACCCCCATATTGTACTCGTCGGGGAACACAGATTCAGGAAGCGCGTTCCAGTCCCTCGCGGTTCGGATGAAGAATGTGGAATCGAACCGCTTAGTCCGGGTACATGGAACGTCCACCATATGGCGATTAAAACATACAGTTCGTTTAAAAGATTCACAGTTTAAAATACGACTACCTGCAGTCATATCAAACGATACACACAATGTAGCAATACATTTACCGCAATATTAAATAAAGAAGTCAATTCATTCCAATCTGACACAATAAAAGTTAAAACATAACTAACCCAGTAAAATTTCATTGAATTACAAATTTATTAAAAAGTTTATCGCAAAGCCGTCTGCCAAAGAGAAATAATTCACAGATAAGCACAGTTTGAAACTCGATATCAAATTCTGGATAAATCTCAATATTATTATAGATGTGGAAAACTTTTATGAAATGTCAAAGCGAGATTGAAGTTAATTGTTCGTAGTTTTAAGGGTTTCATAGGTAATTAAGGTGGAAAAAACTTGCTATAAAATTAATGAAAAGGAAAATGAAAGTTCATTTAAAGTCCCTCTAACAACAACTGACTCTACTTAAATTGTCTACGGACACATTACTTTTGAACATGCCCCAATTGTTCAAAAGTAAAGTAATATACAGGTAGGTATACGCATTCTAACTGAAGAGATAGCTTCTTACATAAGATTCTAAAAAAAATCTATTAATAATAATATTACAATATTATTGATTAAATCATAAGGCGCGTTATTAGCACGAAACACTATTGTACTTACGACAAAAAAAGTCAAACACAATACTGTTCACATATTTTTAATTATGTAAAAGTTGTCAACTCTGCTGACTTCAAAGCTTCCCAAGCCTTTATATCATAAAACATAATTCGAATGCGCTGCAAGCTCCGTCTATCGGTCAGAGTTCGCTAGAACAAAGGCCGCATTTTTGAAATCTCTCAAAGGAATGCCTTTGAAAGCTCGGGGTGGATGAATATGGCTTCTTGAATTGAAAGGTTTTTCATTTAATGAAGTTCACTTACGGTACACCGCTGAGGTTCACAAAATTTCCATTTGAATGTAATACGTTAAACCAGTTTTTGTTAAAAGAATTTGAGATAATATTAGTTACTGGAATTAATTTAATTTATATTCGCACCAGTGTGATTAATAGACTTAATTAGTTGTGTTATAATTTTAGAATAATTAATCACCTGAAACTTCGATTCGAATTTCATTAAACTTGAAATTTACTTATTTTTATATCTAAGACCTATAGTCATATAGTGTTCATAATATTCATAATAAATCCTCTGAATAAATATTCATTGTTTCAGTCGATCACAGAAGTACAACAAATAATTATCCAACGAACAAAATACTATACCGTATGCACATATTTTGTAGAATGTATTTTCCGTTAAGTTATTATGCCTACTGAAGTAACTGAAACGTATAATAGCATCGTTAACAGAAAAGGGCACGCGGGCTCCTTACGTGACTTACCGGTTCAATTGCTACTATATAAATGTCTAGAATATACATTTTGCCTTTCTGATTGAACGAGTGCCTCACTCACATTACGATATAAGAAAAACCCTTAGCCTAATACTTCGGTATAATATACAGCTTAATGTAAGGGTTAGATGGATTGGGAATTTTATAAAAATAAATACGCAGACGTTTGACCGCTACACGCCTGAATAAAATAAATCTTTAAAATAAATAACTTAAAACGTAAAACTTGAGAATTACCTAAGCATGAGGCATGAAGCTACTACCCGTGTAAATCTAATGTTTTTTTTTATTGATATTAAAAAAATGGGCAAACGCTTTGACGTATAAACTTAACATACCTTCACATGGAGTTAAGATCTACATCATTCTACAAGTAGGTACATCTGTGACCTTTACGTCTATAAAATACGATTCACGGTCATGCCCGAGTTCTGAGCAGTATTCTCGAAAGATTAACTGTCCTTAACCCGTGTGGGAGCCACACATTATTCAATGCATACCTACTTTCTTGATAGAAATATAAATCAAATAGGTAAGTAGGTACTAACTTAAAACTTGGATTGTCTTATATCAGGTAACATTAAGGTATTTGAGTACATTGTAATATAAAGTATCAAGTAATTAGCAAAATTAATCCAATTTCGACGATTCTGTCGTTTGAAAGCTCGTGAAGAAGTCGTGAAAGCTATTGCGACGCTGTTTTCCCTATCTCACGAAAACTAAACCAATTTTGATAAAACTTGCACTGATCCACAAGTTGGAGCTAAGTACTAACACACCTAAAAATAAATCATTTCAATCTGCGTGGACAAACATACATACATTTATAAATTTTGACATCCGTCTTTAGAAGCTGTAAACAACTCAAAAATTGTGAAATTCTGACAATTAAATATCGAATCGCAACCTACCTATTTCAAATCGATTTAAAACATAAACAATGTGGTGTAAGCTGTACAAACCGCGTAAACCAAAAATCCAATAATGGCGAGCGCGTTACACAAACAGACTGCGGTTACGTACAGCAGTAAGATATCGAAATTGCTTTCACATTACTTTTAGTTATTGGAAATCCGCAAATTCCCAAGAGGCTTAGAAATGTTTCATAATATTGAACAATGCCTTATACTTGCACGTGTTTGCTTGACCTATTTGTATTGAAAAAATTGATACATAATGCGTACATTGTACATTGATACCAGCATAAAGTAGTTCAACTAACTACTTACTGCTTGACATCTCTACACGTGGTTCACGTTTTTATAGGAAGAAGAACAAAAACAACTCATTTTTTCAAATGTAGGTTCAACAGATCATTAGTATTCTTCTTTACTTCTATGTATTTAGGAATCTTATTGATTTCCTAACAAAAAGTATTGTTGTAATATTTTTAATGATATATATTCAACCCAGTTCAACCCTTTGAAAAGCTTTTTGTCTAAAAGCATCAAACGAAAAATCGAAATCCACACTCAGCAACGTTCAAATTAATAAAAAGGAAAAAACATTTCCTTCGTCTGTAAAAAATATAAAGGATTTGTGTCGAATAATAAAATATTCAACATCATGAGATATCCAACCGAAAAGCTCGATCCATATTTCAGATTAAATTCAAAGAACCATACATTATATTCCAGTTATATTTTATCCTTTGTAATAATTATTTTACATGTAGAAGAGAATTTATATCAATTTAGCAGAAACATACATAAATTAAACTCGATTAATAATAATTTTAGGTCACAATACAGTTTCATAGATTCCGCGTAAATAGCAGATAATAATAGAATTTCCAACTATCAATATCAACTGTGCGTATCCGTTTATTTGATACACAAATACCTATAAAACGGCTCAGTTTGAACAAACCCTGGACGTGTATTCAGCGACGTCAACCGAAACTAATTAGGTGAATGTATGGTATATACTATATAGTAGGTATATACAAGCAAATATCACAATCCACCTTTGTTGTCGAAAGCGAGCGTGTAATCAAAAATATATTAGATTTTCCTTTACGAAACATATTCGGATAGGTATTACGGCAAAATTAGTTCCGAATTTCCAAGATATGTTTCATTGTCAGATATTGTACGTGATTGAAATTTTAACGAGATTCCAGTAATCTTGGGAGAACACAGAAAAACTGGTTATATCTAGTTCTAGTAATCATAAAGAGGAGACTGTTTCAGAAACTAGGTTGGGCACTGGGCAGTATTAATTCTAGTGTGGAAAAATGACAGAGAAATATAGGTTGCTAGACCACCATCATATTCCCAGACTGGTTATTTTAATTAATACTGCTTTAAGACATTAGGTACCCACCAGGTAGTTGGCAGGATTACCTTTTACCACACCTGAAAAAGCTTAAAGACTTCGAAGAAGCTACTTTTTTAATATGAAACAAAAACAATAAAGCTGTCTACGACAACAGATAATTATTAAATTAAACAGAAGATAATATATTACAGAGCATATGTATGTATGGCACATTAGGCCAAACTTAGTCATTTATCATAATAAACGAGCGCCATTTGTAACCATTACCGTTCATACGAACTTCGAGAATGATACTGAAACACCAACTCACTTGCGCATACCAATTGTTATCCGTGACTTCGCCTAATGTTTGAATAAATTTTATCGGGAGTCTAGGACAGTTTATTCTCTTTCTATTGAGCTCTTGTATAATTAGTAATGAAACCACCTTTCATTAAGAATTTTTTCGATAAAATATTAAAATAAAATTTTAAACAAGCCACCTTATTTATATAAGTTGTACAAAAAGCTAATACTTAATCAAAATTTCAGTTCTTGGCAATATCTCTATTCCCAATGAGACCTGAATATCTTAGTATGTATCTATTGTTTCAATTCATCGAACTTAGCTGAAAATAGAATTTAATATTTGCACTAATGGATTTATCTAAGGAATTAATAATGTAAGACTCTATTCAAATAATTGCCTATCAATGTACAGCGAACCTTCCTTCCAGCGATGAAATTCAATTGAACACAGTCAAAATATAACTACAGTACTCGAATGGTTTCAAAATTACCTGGGTGATCGGCGGCAGCGTATCTTGTTGGATGGTAAACATTCTACTTGGTGTGCTGTTCCCGCTGGTGTACCACAGGGTGGCGTCTTATCACCTCTCCTATTCGCTATTTTCATAAATAATCTCTCCTCTCGTATAACTTCTCTCTACCATATGTTTGCTGACGACGTACAGATCTACCTTCACTCTACACCTAGTAATTTAAACGATTCTATTAACACTATAAACGCTGAACTTGCAACAATAGTAAAATGGTGCGATGAATTTGGACTTAAGATTAATCCTTTCAAAAGCCAAGTGATCGTTGTTGGAAGTCAGTATCTTATATCAGAGATTGACTGGGGAAGTCTGCCGAGTGTTAAAATTGGGTGCGAGGGTATTCCTTTCAGCAATCAAGTAAAGAACTTAGGTGTAATTATGGACCAAACGCTTTCTTGGTCGCAGCATCTCCAGCATATCAGTCGTAAATTATACGCTGCATCTCACTCCTTACGACGCCTCCGTAACTTTTTACCCATACCGACCAAAATTATGTTAGCACAGTCCCTTCTCCTTCCTATTCTTGACTATGCTGATGCTTGCTTTCTAGACTTAACATCTGAGCAATTAGATAAACTTGAGCGACTTCAAAACTATTGTATTCGGTTTATCTACGGTCTCCGTAAATATGACCACGTTTCTCATTTTCGTAAGAAGCTCAAGTGGCTCCCGATCCGCCTTCGCCGGAATGTTCATTATTTACAACTACTGTATCGAATCCTCTTCAATCCCAAAACTCCTTCTTACCTAAAAGACCAGTTCCAATTCCTGCACTGCGATAACTATTCTCTGCGATCTGTGGACAGGTTAGTGCTATCTATGCCTCCGCACCGCACACAGTTCTACGGTGGCTCTTTTTCCGTAAGGGCCACCAAATTATGGAACTCCCTGCCAGTTTGCATCCGACAAGCTCAAACGCTGTCCACCTTTGCGAAACAAATCCGAAACCACTACTTGAACCTAGCATTTAACTCGGATTAGTAAGATTTATTATTTTATGTATTTGTGTTTGACTTTATTGTATTTATTTATTTTTAGCTAAACTACAGTATGAGTTTATGTATGTATTTATTATTTAAATATGTATTATATTATGTAATATTTTATATGTATGTATTTATTAGAAATCATATATAGCTATGTGTGTATATATTTACATATATTTATATATTATATATTTTATTTATTTTTTTTTTCTTTTTTGCACTTCTTACCTACCTCCTCTTTCACATTATTACTCCACACAGTAGGTTGCCTGGAAGAGATCACTCTTAAGTGATAAGGCCGCCTTCTGTGCTGGACTAGTTATAAGTTTTAATTTTAAGGATTTATTTGTATGCCAGCACATTAAAGTGTAAAATAAATAAATAAATAAATAACTATAAAATATTTAGACCACAGTCAGATCACAGATGTTTTAAATGATTTCACTTTGAAGGACTCTCTTAAAATATACTTAAGAAACTCGTAGCTCATTTTGTCGAAAAATAATATATTTGGCGGCAGGTGCAGAAAGTTTATGACTTGAAATTAAAGTATGAAAGTAGGAAGATACATAAAACGAAGGTAGGTATATAAAAACCACCAAATATTATCTTAGAGGTCGTATACATATATTGGGAGCGGATGATAAATATCGGTGAAAGGTCCATCAAATATTAATTACCATATACGAAATAGGGTACACAGTCCCTAAATGAAACTGTATGTATGATGTTACACAGTGTCTTGAAAGCTTACAGGAGCTTTGTCGCTACTGATGAACATTGGGATAAATAACTCGCTATATTGTAGTGTTGTTTCATGTTTGGAAACAATAGATTCAATATAACACTAAGTTCAATGGAGTTTACGGGCGAGTAACATATCAGACCAAATTCCTATTAAATTGTGATATTATGTAAGATTTAAGTAAATCGTATTATTTGATTTATTATACGACATGCTTTTATGAATATTATATTACCGTTTATAACAGTAAATGTAAATCAATATTTAAATCTGTTAGTTAACGAGCCTTAATTTATTGTATTGAAAATTGTAGATATTTTAGTAATATCAAATCTGATAAAATGATCAATCGTGTTTTATACAATACACAGAAATATACAAGCTTTGAAATAAAACACAACTTTTGATTAACGTTTCGTTTGATTGTATCAATTATAAAAGATACATACAATATAATTATACCTTCGAAATAAAAACATCTTTGCTGGATTTTTATTTAATAATACCTTTTAAATCGAACTCTAAATTGGCCATTAATTGATATGTTGTTTTATATTTCGTTTATTATTATAAGATAATATAGTTCGGATATTCTTGAACTATTCACAAAGGAACTACCCTTTTATTGTATGTCATACTTCAATTCTGAAGTATAAACTATAAACCACATTTCAGTGTTAGTTAAAACTGAAAACATTTATCCCAATGTCGCGTTTGTTATGTGATCCATCATCCATCGCTGATCCCTTTGTAGGACACAATCATACCTAAATATAAGTAGGTATACTGTCCTCTAAAGTCTAAAGGAATAAATTTTGTTTGAAACCCATCTGGGGTTTGAAAGCAGAGCTCAACCATATGAAACAAAAATGTAATGAAATAACTTCTCTTTAGTTTTAACTGTTTTTGATCAAAAGTGGAAGAAGACTACACTAAAGATTGGCAACAAAGGCTCGCTTAGGCACAGATAATATAATACTTACTATACTAGTATATATATGAAAATAAGATTCATTTCATTTAGCTCCGTCAGGATTAATACGCGCACTCATTATTATATTAAAATCGCATAGAAAACACTCTAGCAACGTCAGTAATGAAGTTATGTGGGATCACAGCATGATGTCGATATCGATTTTATGTAACCACCGTCTTGCGTGTAGCGAAAACGCTCTACTATAATATTTTGGTCAAAATAATTGTTTTGGGTTACTGAAATATAATATTGTATTCTGCAAAATTCATGAGAAAATCGTATCAGGTAAGTACGAGTTTTATGAGCTAAACATAATAGTACAGATCTTTCAAAAAATTGAAATTCCTCTCAGAATAATTGTAGTTACCTACATATTATAGAACTCAATTTATTACAATATAGCTCTAATGACCATAAGTCATTAGTAATAAATTGAAATTTCAATATTCAGTTAGGTATACCATGATTGGTTACCTAGGGAATAAAAAATGATTTTATTTTGACCAAAATTTTTTCATGTAGGTACATAGCATTAAACGTTTTCCCTACACGATTTTCTATTTAGAAAATAGCTCAACATTTCGAAAACCAAAGCGATTTCACGTAGCTGGGCTTTCAACTAAATGAGGACTATAATTGATTACGGTCAGACGAAAACGTAAGCTTGCGACGTAAACATATGATAACAAATCATGGAGCCCTTGGAGATTTCATGTTTCTTGCTTTTTGAATTACAATTCAGGATTCGTACGAGATATTATAATAATGTTATTTATATATGGTTTACAAAACCTGTTTCAATTACATCATGATTTAAATAAGACACAAAAATAATTAAATTTTCGGGAATCGCGGACCTCACTATAACATAATAAAGTTTTCATTTTGTGTATGATAGGTATGTCCTTTCTACACTAAGTAGGTACTTAAACTGAACCGTCACAATTATATCGTTGAATGATTTACTTATATGAAAATTTATTTCATCTATTAATAACTTTCAAAGTACACGAAAGCTCCAATATGATTAATGTTGGATTTCAAAGCGAATCTAGGAGTAACCCAAAATTTCCTGAAGGTAAATTAATTTTAGTTGAATAATTATTTTGTCGTTAAACAATTAATAAATTGCTTTAATAACTCTTTGAGGTACCTACTGTCAAACTGTCATAGGAACAAGATTTTAAAAAACAATATAAATCATAACAAAATATGAAGCGAAAATGAAAACGTGCGAAAGACTTCATATTAATTACTTTGTTATTTGAAACAAGCATTGTACAATTTCACTGCAAAGTTAACATCGTTTGCACGCTCAAAGTTTGTCAGTTCATACTGAACATTACGTATACTCGAATAAAGTGAGAAACTAATTAATTAATGCTTCGAAGCGACTCAAGTAAGGCTACGCGCAGACATACAGCGTTCTGCGTTCCGCGTTCTGCGTTCTGCGTTCGTCAGTTCTGCGTTCTGCGTTCTAGCGCACACAGGAGCACGTTCAAGACATTTGCGTTCTATTTCGCGACTCTCCGCACGTGAAACATGTCTCTCGAAAGTTCATCTTCCGAAGATGAAGCCTTGCTTTTGTGGAGTCTAGAGGAGTCAAAAAAAAGTAGAAAATGTTGGGTACACCCTATCAACACGAAACGAGATGATATGGGAGAATTTAGTATTCTTATCCCTGAGTTGCTTCAAGATGAAGAGAGATTTTATATTTATTATCGAATATCAATAAATAGCTTCAATGAGTTACATGACTATGTAAAATCTGAAATAGAAAAACAAGATACCAATTGGAGAAGACGGACCAGCCATAGCGAGAACGCGAGTTCTTTGTAATTCTGTACAGAGAACGCGAGAACGCAAGCGTTCCGAATGACCGCCGCGGTCTAACTGCATTCTGTGTGCGCCGGCGCTATAGATCCTTCACATTACAAAGAACGCGGAACGCAGAACGCAGAACGCGGAACGCAGAACGCTCTCTGTCTGCGCGTACCCTAAAGGGGACAGCTGTAAAATTCATGTTATAATCACGTAGTTTGTGAAAACCGTGTATTTTGCACGTATCACGCTACGCTTTGTATTCAAATATATTGTTGTGTACGTACATACATAAATATGAATAGGTACTTACTTCTCTAATTATATCATACACTATAATACACAACACAAGCCTTAATCTTACTGTGGGACTAGGTCGATTTGTGTAATAATGTCCTATAATATTTATTTATAACTATTAATTTAAAAAAATTTAGGCCAACCTGTGTAGGTACACCTAATGAGACTTTACATGGACTTTACCTATATAAATATAGTAATAAATAATTAATTAAATGCACATAGGTACCTACTATGGTGCAGGTGCAATGCAATTGCAATTGGAATCTTGGTATAAAAACTTTCCCAACTTCCAAGCAGAATTGCATCGAGAATCTGAACATACATAGTGGTTTCTCCATACATAGAATCCTACATGCTTTGTTTGTCAAACAACAGAATATTATAGCACGTGATACGAGCCAGAAGACCTTTAATTATGCAATCCAGTAATTAACATACGGTAGTTTAGTTCCAGCACACATTTATGAGCTGCTAGTACATACTACTAGCTAATTGGACCTTTTGTACCCTCCATAAATCTGGAAATGCTTAAATTTAGGACGGATCCGCAATTTTTCACGGAAAACATTGGCTGTACTGTTTACCGCTACTTTTTAGCTATAAAGCTTAAACCACATGCTTAATAATGCAACCTAAATCATCTTGCCTTAGACTAATTACTTTGGTACCAATTTAAATTATTTTTACACATATTCAAATTCCAATAACACTCAACTTTAACTTCCGATGACGAACTCAAAATAAAAATTGAAATAAACTGTATGATATTTTGAGCGCTACGAAGTCAAATAAAACAAGTCATATTTTCAACTTGAATTTCACGACACAACTTGTTTCGTTTTATATTTCACAAGATAAACCTAGAGATGTTGCCGCGGAATATGCATTTTCAATTTTTCAATTTCCATTTCTAAACCGTATTCTGCATTTTCCGGACGATGTTTACAATTTGTGATTCCATTTTAAAATAAAACTCCTTAACGATTTGGCATTTCATTTATATGTTTCCTTCAGTAAACATTGTACATAAGTTATAAGTTTATACACTAATGATCACAAGAAGCTTTTTCAGTTTATTCATGCAAATAAGTTTTCTTTGGCAAGACGTTCGTCAATACATTGAGTATCAGAAGTTAATAAGATTTATATTTTTGTATTTTATAAGTTAACAATTGAAATATGTATTTGTAACCCTCATTAAAATATTCTTGTTACTTATTCATTTAATAGCGATTGTTTTGTTAAGATCATCTTTTGAAACTTTCCAATGTGAACTTTGGATAGAAACAATATGAAACATATGTTCAACTCTATGTATTATGGAAAATAGAACTATTTAATTAAATTAAAAAACTACTTCCGGCATATATAAATAGTCTTACCAATCAAATAATATCCGAGAAATGTTGCAATCTCTAAATTTCATAGAGGAAGGAATCCAATCAATGAAACTTTGAGAAACTTTGAAATATAGGAATCCAGCCAAATATTAAAATCTTCCATAAAATAATTTTCTATTGAGCACAAACATTTGTGAAGATTTAAACTCATAAAGTTATTTAATGTTAAGAAACCTACCGAAATAGTTAATTCAGTTTAAGAAGGAACTTTATAATTTATACAAAGTATTGGTTAGAAATTTTACAAATCGTTTAAACTTCACGCCAACTCATTATGTTTTTGATACGAATTACGAAACACTGTAAGGAAGTTGTGAGACGACTTAAAAACGTTAGATAATTTACAAACAAAAGCAATTTAATTCAAACAACTTTTTTAAACCAGTAATGAGATATAATCTGTTGTTTGAAGAAAGTTTTTACGTCAATGTTGATGAATTTCTAAAAGTTAAAATTGCTATAATAAAAAAGCGTGTGTACCGAGCACACGTGTCAGAAGTGAAACTTCTTTGACAAGATTCGAAGATACCAAAATCGTCGTCTTACTAGTTACTCCATAACGTGTCGGTATTGCCATGACGCGGCCATGAAATTTTACTCTCAACGCGCCTAAAGAAGTTTCACTTCAATTAAGAAAAACTATAACTTAACACAAAAATTATATCTAGAAATATAGTCGATAAAAACTACAAAAAATCCATGACATTAACAAAAAGGCCCTTAAAGAACCGCTGAGTGAATCAAATCATAATAACCGCTCAGAAAGTCATTATAAATTCACATTTCATATGAAAATGGCATAACTTAGCAATTTTGTGCAGCTGACAATAAAACATATTTTATAAACTCCTTAAAAACTCAAATATAAAATGCCATTACCTATACCTAAATGAGCAGTTTTAAGAATAGAAAAAAATCGATCTCGAGACCAGAGACCATACCACATCGTTCGAAAGAATTTGAATGCTATAAACTATAAAGTACATTGTATAAATTAACATCAAATAACTTACCTTGGCAATTTTGTGCAATAGTGCAGTAGTAGAGCTTGTTTTGAACAGGCCTAAGGCCCGTCTCCTCAGCCCCTGGCCGAGGCATGCTTCTACCGCACCACATAGCGCGGTTACTCCGCCACTCTCTTCGTGAACGAATTTTCGTGTAACCGCCTGTTGGAGAGATTTTTATATCAAAGGAAAATAAGGAAATACAATCACTGAAAGGTAAATCTGGTAAGAACTGTCGTGTAGGATTAAATGGTTTACGTAGTTCAAAAAATGTAGTAGAAAAATAAGAAACACTTTACGAAGTACAAGATATGGATTACGGAAGTCTGACCAAAATGAACGGTAGTTGATTCATAAAGTTCGACATTGCTGCCACAAGTAAAACCTTTATTGAGAGAATAGACCATAGGATATTTGCTAGAGCAAGCGTGAAGGTAAAATTACAAATTCGAGTAGTAGGTAAATTCATCTCCTCTTTTATATCAGCAAAGTCAACGTAAATTTAAAATCCAAAGTAAACTTTAAATACAAGTGTACACAAATAAGAAACATTAATAAGACGCGATGCAGCTCGGCTTGAAGGACCATCTTTGAAAAGGGAAATATGTATTTGAGTTCTAATAGGTTCCGAGATGCTCACGGCAAAGAGAAAAATCTTTAATAATCTTAACTCTGCTCTGGTATTTACAGAAATTTCCTTCTCCCTTGGAAAAATCCAGTAATACGTTCTTGCAATACTTTTATTAATCTTTTGTTGTGCTTTGCAATCTTACATACCCCATCTGATTAGTTTTCTAGAAATACATTTTTATATTTGTTATGTAGTTGGCGTAGTCAGTATAGTAGGTATCCTGCTAAGTCAAATAATTGAAATATTGTTATTATGTGTAGGTAATACACATACAACATAGGCAAGTATAGAATAACTAACTAACAAGTATATATGTATATATTATGTATACAATATTTATTTATGTTTAAAATATGGGAAATAGGCCATTGTTAATGCAAGGAATGTAATGCAAGGACCAAGGATGATGATTTTATTTCCCACTGTAACTAATCACCAATATTTTTAAGATATTTTCCTTTTTCGTTACTCTGTCGTACAGAAAAGTTATTTTACTTGAAAAATTCAAGCGACTTAGCCTCCCCGGGGGCTTTTCCCAGTAAAATTCCAAAGAAAACCATAGTGTTCACTAGAGACTGAATATAACCTACATTTTGTATGATTGAAGCCTTATACCTTCTCATGACTTATCGCACTTCTAGTAGACGTAGAGATAAACTTATCAACAGCAAGGCATTTACTTACATAAATTTGAATAACAACTTTGCGAGTTAATAGTATTTTAGTATTAATGATGTTTCTATGAAGACGGCATACTAAATTGATCAATTACTTGATATTTATTATTTTCTAGCGCTACTTGATTACTAACGAGCTGAAAGCATTTATTTTGGGCGACTTGGTTCAGAAATATCTTTATAATTTTCAACCGATACGATAACGATATTTTTCGAAGATGGCGATGATGTTAGAAAATGACAAAACGAAATCGATGGACACTTATAAATTCAACGTCAAATACAAAAGAATTAACACAAACAAGAGAAGAACGAATATTCAATCCAAATAATATGAAAGATAACAAGATGATAAATACCTAATTGGGTACGTGTTGCCAGAATTATATCAGGTATTAAGAATACGGATAAGATTCTATAAGAAATACATAAAATGTTACATTATTTCTTATACATAATATATTTCTTATACAATCTCACTAGTTACCCCTTTATGTGATTTCTCCCTAGTATCTTTATTTGCCTGATGAAATTCAGGTTTAATATTGTGAATTAATCTTTCGCTTACACCTAGTATATTACTAGTTGTATAGCTAATCATGTTTCAAACCTATTAACAATCCCAACTCGCGTCGATTATGCTACACGTGCTGACCTACGGTATACAAAAAGAATTCGATATGACCAAAATACGTTTGTTACAAAAATATCGGTAAGTCTATTGTTTTGTATTTTGTAATGATAATTGTCCACTAGTTCTGCTGCGCTATAATAAAAAATGAATCTAAGACACAGTACCTCTTCCATCAACTGCTTGACTTCTTTCTTGACAGCAGCAATGAGCCGCTCCTTCTGTTCAGCGCTGGGGTCACTCGCGGCCGGCATTTCTTCTGACCCAGTCTCTACTGAGCAAAACAATTTACGTTAAACTAAAGCAAACTTCTAGGAAAAAGGGAAAATTGTTTAAAGTGTTTGAGTATTCTGGGATCATGTTACAAAATTAAGTTGTAAAAGGGTACAAGAAAAAGTTATTGAAAAATGATATGAGCAAAGTCGAACTTTGAGTGTTGTTTGTTTCTTGTTAGTTGCATATAATTAAAATAAAATAGGTACCTTGTTTTATTAAAAAATACTTTATTATTACAAAAATCCAACTGAATGATCTCGTACTTAAGTATATCGTCAATGATACTTTCAGCGACGTCATCAACTTAATCTAGAGAATTTTTTATTTAGCACAAAGGCATTTTTACAAACAAAAGCATATCAATAATTTGTATGTATTATTTAGATAAAATGTTTATATTGAACCGGCTTTTATGAGATTACAAGTCATTGAAACAAAGCTAAACCGATTTTTTTATCAGTAATTTTCCGTTAGATAAGTACCTAACTATAGATACGCTAGCTGAAATATGGAATGGTATTTCCAAAGTTGTATAAACTCATTAGAAAGAAACAATAATAAAAACCTGAATCTTTTAAATAAAAAGATATCGAGAGATTTTTGTTTTTATTTCCAAATAATTCGCGGCTTCGTTACTAATTAAAATTCGCCCAAAAATATAAAAAATGTAGGTAATTAAATCTAAAAACAGCTTCAATTACAAAAAAAATGTTTAACTAAATGTAAACAAAAGCGTAGGTAATCCCGCAGTTTAGCTACTCACGTAGAAAGAAGTCATTAAAATGTAAATGCTGTTCAAATATTGATGAGTGCTTTATTTTGTTCGAATCGTGCTCAGATAAAGAGGGATAATAGCGTCCAATGAATCTATTATTCGCTCGGTTATCTATGATTTGATTTCGAATAGCCAAAATTTTCTACGCAATACATTTCTAAGTTATTGTAAGTAGGCCGTGAGGAATTAAGCGTAGTACACTGTACAAACCACCTACGTAATATGAAGTTAAAAAGCCGACTTAATGTGTTTGTAGGGGAGAGTTTTTATTATTATTATCTGGTATAAATGATAATAATTATCTGGATTATAAAGGCAGTATGATTTTTTTGTATGAAATTTTACACAAACAAATTGAAACAGTTTTGGACACTACTTATGTAAACATCACGCTTCAAAGATTGTTTTAAATTATTTCATTACATAGTTTGATAAAATATCCCATATTTTAAAGGAAACAATATAGTTCCCATAATCCATTTCATCTTGTCCATCACAAAAGATGGAGTGAGTACCTATCCATAACAAGATTCAAAGAGTCCATTTTTGATTGATGAGTAAAAAACAATGAAAATTATAGGGACGTGTTGTCATAGCTTCGATGTATCGATAATCGAGCATATAATTTCCAAGGAAAGAAGCATTAGCGTAAATCATACGGTTATTTTCAAAGTTTTCCATTATGGAAGCAGGAAAGTAATTCACTCCGCCCGTCAGGGAACTCTATCAAGTGCGAGACGTGACAGAGATAAGTTTTTAAAAACTTTTTACTTAAATGAAATTAAGTGTTATTCGCTTTTTAGAAAGAAATTATTATTTAAAAATATCCGTCTTATAAACCCAACATAATTTTTATACTAATAATAATAACTAAATAATAATATATCTCTTATTCTCTACCTCTATCCACTACACTTACGTAGTGGGTTATATTTTTTTTAAATCGTTTATTTTAATCAAATAAAACTAAGCTTTACGATTTTGGGTAAATATTAAAAATAACCACAAAAGAGACTTTTTTTTTTCCCTTTATTAATTATTTATTAAAAGGGAATGACTCTACATAATATTATATTCCTGCGGCATGTAGGTACGTATATATTCAGACTTTCATGTACTTAAAGTATTAGCACGCAATTTATGAAGGACAATAACCTTATGAATAATAAATTAGTACCCAATGTATATAAATTATGTGAAAAAAATAGTCTAAGAACATAGGTACTATGTATGAACTATGCATATTCTCAATATAAAAATATTTTTTGGTCACTCATTCCATTTTTTTTAATAATATCTTTTGGTATGTTTTATATTATATGGTAATGTTACTTGTAATATAGCCACCCTTATATTTTTATAAAATTGATATAATGCTCTTATAATAGCAAGCTTTTGACGTCCAAAATTAAAGTCCATTATATTTTCAAACGTTTTCAAGAAGAGTAATTTATTTGCAACCCGAGAAACTCGAAGAAAAAAGAAGATAAATTACTGACACGTCATCTTCGCTAATCCAAGGGTTTAGTCAACGAAAATTTACGGTAAGATTCAGAACATTAATCATACGTGAAGGCTAACGTTATAAACGTTATAGAAATATATCTATATAATCAATAATGCTTACGTACCAGAAAAACAAATTGCAAAAATATAATTAATATTTAACTACAAACATATTTAAATATTTTGCACTAAAATCGTGTGTCCTGGTAAACTATAAATCCTGAACGATAGAAACAAGTCTTCATATATAATTCTTGTGACTTATTTATCTTTTATTTATATAATTTATAACAATAATTCGGATATTATTGATTCACAATAATACAACGTAAACTCCAAATAAGTTCACTGCAATTATTATGCCTAAACATCACATGGCCCATTTTCGCCCACACAAGTTTGTGTTATCTTCACGTCAAAACGAAGAGCACTCCAACAAGTAGAACGTCCCATAAAAACAGCGCCCATAGCGCATTATCACTCAATTAACATAAAAAAGCTAACATTCGAAATTCTAAAACTAAATTTATATTTTTTTATTATTATTAAAATACACCTACCTTTATTTTGGGCGGCCATGATCATTAGTGTGCGAATAGTAGTTCATTATTTACGAGAAAGACATTCACATGTTTTGTAGTATTTATCAGATAGCGTAAGAAAACGTGGAAACGTGTTTATCATGTCACTGATGGTTGAAAATGGCTTGTTTTGTGGAAAAATCGATCCTGCGCCGCGCGCAGTCGGCTGCCAGCCTTCTGAGAGCGCTCCGCGAGTGATAAGGGCTGTATTCTGTAACGCTTGTACCTAACCCAGGGTATAGATAACATAACATACATAATACACATTTTTGGCACCGGCTCAGGATAATGTGAATGAATAAGGAAAATTTTGGTTTATAAAATAAAACATATTAAATAGCCATGGTAAAGCATTAGCAAATATCTACGCTCATGCAGTAAATGTTTATTAAATTAGCCTCGATTTCTAGGTTAAAATATAATATCCACACATCGAGACTTCGACATTTCTTGCAAATCTATAAATGTGCGTCCTTAACCTTAACAAAAACTCGCGTAAGTTACACCAACTAGGTATAAATTATAGCTCAAAAACGGCTGAACGAATTTTATTTCATTTCTATTTTTTTTAGCTTTGAGTAACAATTGTTAAAAAATAATAACTTTCAAAAAAAAAATCGTTTGCCAGGGTGAGTAGCTAGTCAATATATAAAAAAGATGAACCGAAATTGAGCCTACATAATATATTATTTTATGGAACCTGAAAAATATTTATCACTTAGACATACTTACAGTCAGATACGTTTGTCGCCGATTTACATTTGTTATGCTAAGCAAATTCCGACAATCTGGGCTTCTTCGTCCCGTTTCCCGGAATCCTAGCAATTTCAATTTTCTGTTATTTACTGGTAATCGTAAGCAATATTTCAGCGAAAACTTTTCCACATATTATAATATTATGACGCGCATTAGGAGCTTACGTGATATAATATTTCACACTTCGCTAATATTAACTACAAAAATATTTTGAGATGTTTATTGTTTTGTACAAAATATATTACCTTTGCGCTTTATGTGGCTTTATGTTACGTGAATTCCACTTGATTTCGTCAGTTTCCCTTTCTTTCATATTTATGAATTTTTCATACTATAGGTACATATTTTGATATCTTCAATAGTCCGAAACAGTCGAAATTATAAATTGTATAAGTACTTAGAGAGACTTTTTGTGTTTTCAGCAAATCTGCAAGTTTTCACATGAAATTATTTTTGACAAAAATTATACCTAGGTCTATCTGAAAAATGTCCCTTCTGAAATAAAAATCACTTTTATTGGTTTAAAAAGGTGGAATTTCTTTTTTTTCCTAACTTGTTTTGAAAAATCTTTCCATCTTCTTCGCTTTGTGCGAATTATTGTACCCTTACATTGCCTGAATAAGTATATCAAATGAATCTAGCCCTTTTTTATTAAAATTAATAATAGATAGTGTTTATTTTACCTATTCAGATGTTGACTTTCCATTCCTTCGATCTCAGAGGCTTTTGATCAAAGAAAGATGGTTAGCTTGATAAGATCCTCTCAACGACTCTTTTAAAATATATTCTTAAATTTCCTATGCTAAGCTTATTCTTCATTACGTTATTAATTTTGCTTACATATCTGTTCTTATCTCTTTTAAAAATATGTATACCTATCAATGAAAATATCATAGAAATAACACAAACCTATTCTCATGTATTGTATTGTAAACTCGACTAAGTTCTATATTGATATAGAACGGATGTATATAAATAAAATTAAAATATATTTCACAACACACATTGACACACATCCATCCTGAATGTAACAACGAACATGTAGTGGGTAGTTTTATAAAACATATACTAACGATTGGTTTGAATTGAAAGTAAGTAAGAACATTATTTGGGCCTTATTAGAATTCAAATAAGTAATTAATTAAAGGGAGAGGATGGCTACTTAATTTGAAATTATAATGGAAAATATAAATTGATTGTATCCTATCATCCTTACAGTGAGCAGGTAGCAAAATTATTTCAATATTACCTGTGTAATTCCGATGAATTCACTAAAACATTATTTTGAAATGAGCCGTATTTTTTACGTCTATTTTTAACGTAATTAAAATTATTTTATGGAATTACGAAACCACTAAAACCAAACCTATTTTTTTTCAGTGTCAGTCTGTCAACTTTCCCGCCAAAAAAATAACCATAGACTTTTAATTCTTAAAAAAGAAGAAAACTGTTTAGATGTATATACAAATTGATCAAATCATGAGGAAAAGTATACCTCTAAAATATTGCAATAAATACAAAAAGTATGATTTATGTATTATTAATAATATATTTTATTATCTGAACTTGTAAAAATTTTTACTGTTAACCTACCAAATGTCAGGATGTCAATGTCAGTTAAAAAAAGTCAAGAAAATGACAATCGGATTTATTAAAATAAATATCAATAAACGCGAACACTAAACAGTGATTAAAAATCTTATTCCATAATAACAAAACAGTATTGATATCTGAAAGACTCGTAGAATATGAAAGAAACAAAAATGTGCACACATTTGTCCGGAGGAAGGTTGAATGTCGCTATAATCCAAGAAACGATGAGAAAGGAGTTATTAAATCTACTACAACTATGTGAGGGCCCAAAGGTAAGTGTATCTACGTGCAGCATAACGCTGGAGACAGTGCCTTTGATTTAACGACGAAGTAAATACAAAATAATATTGAACAATTGCAAGTTCAGATATTCATTGCAGTTAGCGCGCAAGAATAACTTCTTAAAAACTTTGTGTTTATTTTTTAAGGTGACAATCTGGGACGAATGGCTCGCAGGTCCAGTAGGTTTAGTGGCACAGTACTCTCTGTTAAAGGAACATGAAGTGGCCGACATGTTCCCGTTACGGCCAGGGAGCCTGCCTACAATATCTGTTAAACACATCATTTTCATTGCTAGGCCAAAGATATTCTTAATGGATTTAGTTGCAGACTATATTCAGTCTTTAAGGTAAGCCATAAGTTATTTGTATGGTATTAAAAAAAATGAAACATTTTCTACATACCCACTTGACTGGTTTATACAATGTACTAGCTTTCTACCTGCGACTTCACCCGCTTTGTCTAAAATCTAATAAATTATATACTAAAACCTTCTACCTATTAAAAAAATGCATCAAAATCCGTTGTGTAATTTTAAAGGTTTATGCATACATAAGGATATAGGGACAGAGAAAACTACTTTGTTTATACTATGTAGTGATGAACCATTCAAGTCTGTACTTTCTCCATATATAAATGTGCCGTATATGTTTTACAGAAGCAAGCAGAGTGCACCAGTGGAATTCCACCTTTTCTTTGTGCCACGAAGAAGTGAATTGTGCGAGAAACATCTTAAGAACAGAGGAGTGTACAATAATCTCACAATACAAGAGTTTATCTGTGATATATTTCCATTTGATAGTGATTTGATGTCACTTGAACTGCAAAATGATTTCAGGTAAGAACTTGCATCTTGCTCATATGTATATTGGAAATTTTTTGAAGACTGTTGTTTGATGTTACTACTGTATGCCGATTGTATGATAAACATTTCTTTGGTACAATGTACTTAATAAAAACCTAGATAATTTTTTTGCTGTAGATAAAAAGTAGACCTTTTCTTAGTAATGTTTTATTTTTCAGAGAGAATTATTTGGAAGGTGATCCAACATGCTTGTACAATGCAGCTCAAGCATTAAGGACTATACAGCAGCTCTATGGCATTGTGCCGCGTGTGTTTGGAAAGGGACAAGCAGCTAAGCAGGTGAACATTAATATATAAAAATTTTAAGATGTGGGCACATTGAAGCAAAATAAAATAGTTAATAGAATCTATGCACTCTTGGATTATAATTGTATTAAATCATGTATGTATAGTGATTTGTATTACCCTTATAATTCAATAATAAATGTGAAATTCTGTAGTACTCACAGACACAAATGACTGCATAATTACCTATCACTATACATAGACAACAAAGTGAATTATAGCATCTATATTATACAGCATACAACAAATTATAAAAACTTTATTATTTTACTGGGTCTTAGGTATGGGACCTCCTTTGTCGTCTAAACAAAGAGGAACAGGGACTGGGTCCAAAGGGTGCTACCACATCATGTATAGATCAACTGCTTTTGATAGATCGAGCCATCGACTTCACAAGCGTTATGGCGACACAATTAACATACGAGGGGTTGATTGGTAAGTAACCAAACAGGTCAAAGTGGTTCGCTTAAATCCTTACACAGTGATTAAATTCATTACACAAATTTCTTGTAGTACCTTCATTGTATTTGAATTTTAAACTATCACTGACTACTTGCAGAAAGTCTGTTTTAATATTACCTCATCTTGTTCATTGACTTTATAATGTGTAATTTATGCCTACCCTCATTAAAGTAAGATCGAAAAAAAATTCCTAAAATAAACACGGTTTTCACTTTTCAGGATATTCTTAAATTCTTGTTAATAAACTTTCACATGAAACTTATAATACTTGGCAGTGCTGCAACATATTTTCCTAAATAACATATTATAATCTATAGAAAATATAAATACGTGCTTTTGCCCGCGGTTTCGTCCGCATGGCACAGCTAGTGACCAATTAAAGACATTAAATTATATTTTTCAGATGAACTATACGGCATAAAGAATTCCACAGCAACATTCCCAGGGCACAAATTCGTAAGTCCAGACGACACTAACCCAGAAGTGACGGCGAGGGAAAGAAAGCGAGTTATATTGAACAGCAGTGAAGAACTGTACACAGAGCTGCGGGATTGTAGCTTTACTACTGTTAGATATTTTGAATTAATATGGCATTGAATATTATATTTTTTTATATGTCTTTGATCTATAGTTTGTGTGCTAAAAACAATCTTCAAATCGAACCCAGTACTTTGAATGTGCAACACATTTTTTTGCCATTTTTTAGGAACAGAAAAATGCTTAACAAACCGATTCAATAAATTAGTGTTATGAAAAGAAACCAGAGCCTTTCACATCACAGTTAACTACAAAGAAAAAAGTTGACTATGTCTTATCATTTTTGCAGGTGGGAACAGTACTATCGAAAAAAGCTCGCGTAATAAAAACACAACTGGACGAGAGACACAACGACAAATCGGTGCAAGAAATCAAGCAATTTGTGTCCCGACTGCCGCAGATGTTGGCCAACAAACAGTCGCTGGCCACACATACAGCTATAGCGGAATATATTAAAGAGGTTATTAGTATTTATATGTATACTAGCTTTCTGCCCGCGGCTTCGATCGCATAGTCAAAAGAAATTCCTATGGGTACAAGATGTTTTACTGTGTAATAATAATTAGGTTGTGTAAAAATTATCCCATAAAATCTTTCCGTGGCGATGTGAAGGACCAACAAACGAAAATACACACTAAATGTAGCATTTATGATATTAATTAATTATGAAAGAAAAGTTTAAGTCTAAGAAGAATTCAATATATGTATAAGTTAGATCTATCATTAAGATATTCTTTTTCAGACTACAGATTCGTTTGATTTCCACGACAAGATACAGTGTGAAGAGGATTTCTTAAACTGTCTTGATAATGAGAAAGTTTGTACATTTATTGAAGACCTTATCGCTCAGAAGGCGCCTTTGACGAAGGTAGTTATTTCTAACAATTACTTATTCATAAAAAATGACACTTGTGTTCGAACTGAGAACGGTTGTTATTAAAACAATAAAATAATCAAGAAATAATTTCGACTATCGGCGTCATATTTCCGATAATTTTCATCACATATAATATTAATTAACTCAATCATCCAGCTTAAATTACCGCGAAAATTACTTAAAAATCAACCTTATTCCCTAGGTATTAAGGTTGATCTGTCTCCAATGCGCCACGGGATCGGGTCTAAAGCCGAAAGTACTAGAATACTACAAACGAGAATTAGTACAAGTGTATGGGTTAAAGACTTGGCTCACTTTATGCAATCTAGAGAAGTGTGGATTGCTCAAACCACAGACTGGGTCCAGACAGTATGCGGTTTTGAGAAAGGTACGATACAATATTATGTTTCTATAATTATTCGAATCGATACTGACAAAACAATAAGTCTCGCGTGATGTTTATTTATTGACTGTTAGAAATATTACTACAAAATCTGTAACTTTATCTGTTTTAGGACAATTTTAGAATCCATTGCTTTATTGCTTTGTATTTTATTGACAATTTAATATGAATCGCTTGGTGATTTGTGCTATAAAAAATAGTTTATAATATCTGTTACCATAATTCATGCAAAATAATATTTAGAAATTTTATATTTACTATAAGTTATAACTTCCGAATTTTTAAACAAAATATTAATTTTGGTGAATATAATTTTAGGCGTTACACCTAACAATGGACGAATCAGAGTTAGATGCTACAGAGAAAAGTTATCTATCAAGCAAATACATTCCCCTCTCAGTGAGACTGAGCGAACACATCTCGAAGAATAAAGGCTGGGCTGGTATGGAATTATTATATACATATATATATTGTAACTTTTTTCATTTAGTTGACTGATATATTTTTGCGTCAAAACGTAATAATGTGGGTTATTAATAGCCTGAAGAAAAAACGGGTATAATAAGGTAGATCAGATTATTTTGTAAACCTCTGTAAAACTAATTATTGTATGTCATTAATATTTTTGAATTATTGGTATAACATATCTCCGTTATGCCTCCTGTTTTAGAATTTATTAAACAATGCCCAATGGTATAATTTATATATCAACGCCATGTACTTTAAAAGCACACGATAAAAATAATTAGCTTAAAAATTTTATATTAAACTTCCTCATATCATAATTAAAACAAAACATTCAAATTCGTATCTCACATAGCGGTCATTATAACGAAAACTAAAATCACTGAGTGCAAATGAAATGACTCAATAGCGTGTTATCGAACGAACTCGGTATTTGATAAATAACAATCAGTGCCAGATGACGCTATTTTTAAACGCCTACTTATTATGCTAATACAATATTCATGCCATGTATTGTGGGCTTACTATTGATTTTTTATGATGTCTCTGAATCAATTTAAAACACATCAGTTTCAAATATTACAAGGTCATTAAATTGGAGTACTTATTTAAAATGAAAAAGAGAATAAATAAATAAATAAAAGAAGATCTACATATATCTGAACTTTGCAAAAAGTGGCACTTTGTTGTGAATAGCTATAGATGCGAAAATATTCAAATGTAAGAATTTGACTTGTAAATTAATGATGGACTATCAAGAGTCCCGTAAGTTATCCGTGATGTTGGTTAGAATATCCTGTTTGGATTCGATTAAGTTTCGTTTGTAAAATGTACGTACAGAATAATGTAGGTAAAATTATTTTTAAGTGATTTATTGAAATCAGTTTCATTTATTCAAAATTAAATTTAACTTTCAAAAATTAAGCTTAATAGGTACTTAAAAAATTTAAAAATGTGTTAAAAAACATTTTGCCACCATATTTCAAGTTAATACCAAGGCTAAAAATTATTCAAATGTTTCAGGTATTGTGGATGTTATGGGAGCTCTACCAGGACCAACAGTAGATGAGCTACAAACGCTACAGCCTCGTATGGTTCGTCGGAACTCCATTACGAGTGAAAACTCCTCTGTAGACAGCCCTAAAGTGATTTTAATATTTTTCATCGGCGGCTGTACCTACCACGAAATCTCAGCATTACGTTCAATCAGCCAACAAGAAGATTCCAATGTTGAATTCGTTATTTTAACAACTAAAATAATTAACGGAAACACTTTTATCGAAACTCTCATGGAGGAATAATTATAGTTATATTTATTTAAAAATATTTATGTGATATAATTATCGTTATTATCAATGTGTTTTAAACATAATAAAGGCCTGTAACATTGTTTTCGTTTTCATTATTTTCATAACAAAAAAAAGGTGTTAAAATAAAAAGCAACATTAAACCATGACTCTTGGTTTATTAAAATTTCGTATTATTTAACTTTCATATAATATAAATTTTAATTTGATCAGTTTTTAAATAATCTTACAAAATTCTGCATGCTTATCATCTATATATTACAACATTAAAGCTTCAGCATAAAAATAATATACACATTATTATCCATTCTTACTATTCTCATAAATATTCATTGCTTGTATACTTTGTGATGTTAGATTTCTTTGGTGGTGCAATATTTACACCATGCTTTTTAGCTAGACCTATCAATTTTTCATTTTCATAGCCGACTTCTTCCTTGTAACTTCTAAG
>CAJQZN010019948.1:0-11277 GCA_907164685.1 Colias eurytheme
TTATCGTGACAAAATCAAACGTTTATCTCGAGAAAAAAAGAGCGCCATTTTTTTTTTATCGAGTAAATTTTAATAATTTATGTTTTTGATTAAACAGAATCGTTGAACATATCATCTAGTTTGATATATATTTTATTTTTTAGATTTGGTCTTGCTTATTACACGTATCATCTAATAGAAGATTGGTTATTTTGCTTTATGCGCCCCCTTAACCGATTATAATAAAATTCGCACACCATATGCAGTTCGATCCAACTTGAGAGATAGGATAGTTTAAACATGTAGATACCACGGGCGAAGCCGGGGCGGACCGCTAGTTTATTATATAATATAAAGTCTAGTATGTATATAGTATAAAGTTTCTTTATACTTTGCTATAACTATGCTTAAATCTAATTGAAATAACTTCAATAGCGCACAGACATTAATTTACATAAAAACACATTATAAATATCAGCTACCTCTGAAAATACCATGAAAATACGGTGACAATTAAGTCGATCCATTTCAACAACCAAAATTAAGGAACTTGTAAAAACATTTCTAAATGAATAGAACGGAAATAAACTTAGCAGCATATTGTTTCAACCGCGAACAATAGAATCTGAAGCACTCATAAAGGCCGTTAATGGCGTCCCAGCGACACAAATAACAACACTCAATGGATTCGGTACATTCCTCGGTTCCTGAGCTATCGTTAAACAAACAGACGATTTGTCTGCGTTATTTATGCTAATGGAGCGTTAATGAGGATATCACACAATTAGACACTATTGGAAAACTTCGGAACTGTTTATAATTCCTTAATTGCGGGAGTGGTTGCATTTAAATTCGGGAAATCGCTGTAAATTTATTTATTTAGGTAGTTTGTAGGTTTATTTTCACCATAAACGCATAGCTGTGAGTGATTGAATTCAAAAACGATAGATAGAATTTAACGTTATTTTAACGTTAGTTAATTCCTAAAACTCCTCCGATGTCGATGATATCGACAACGTAAACTAAAGTAGGTACCTACTACAATAATTATTATGAAATACATATCTACCTAATTCTTAAAAACCCATTTCATATCAATAATATAAAAATCGTTTAGGTGAGAAACCGCATCTAATGTAAATTGTAATTTTATATAATAGGTAGGTACATGGGTAGGTAGGTATTTAACATAAGAATGTGCGTAGGTAACACATCAGTTATCTTTTCTGCATCACTTATTTCGCATTTTTCTATTAAAATGGATATCATTTAATTTAATATGTTTAAAGATGCGATTGTTTGCCAATGAGAATGGTTTTTCAAGCGAATATACGCGAATGGAGAAGGTAATTAATGTGTAGATATGTATGTATACGGTACACACTATTTTAGGTAAATAGGTGGATAATAAGAGTGCACTTTTTTAAATAAGAACTTTTTTAGTAGTTAAGTAGGTACCTATGGTACCTATGCTTTCTTCTGGTTAACATTTAATTGAGCTTTTTAAGTTTGCTTACAAAAAAAATCCTTCTTCTAGGTAGCTAAGTAGGCCTACATAATATGTAATAGTTAATACACATACAATGACAAAATCAAATTGAACAAAAATCAAAGTGCGTAAAAAAATCAAACTTGTTATGTGCGTTGTAACTATAGTTATAAATTAAATTTTAAGTGGGTAACTGTATTAATTTATGCCTAACTATAACAGTTTCAATTAAGATAGGTACCTACTTACAAGATATTCCGATATACCTATTTGAATTAAACGTTTTTAAGTAACATGGTGACAATCATCTAGTGATTTATGGGCACTAATTTTAACTGTAAAACTCACAACAATAAAACTCAATATGTAGACAATATATTCCCAAATCCCCAAAAGAGTAGTTTCAAGTTAATAGCTTCTCTGGGGATTTGTGATGAGACTTAGTTATTGTTTGTATTTGCACAAAGATATTCCACGTGTGTTTTAAAGCTGAGATACACTGAAATAACGCGGTGTTTACCTATTATATCTATATGTTATAGTCAAAGTCCGATACACAGTCTCTTCGCGGAAGGACTGGTTTATCCTAGGTTTGGCCAAAGCCATCAGGCAATCCCCGAAATACATTTCAATTTCGCCCTTTGCCTGAAGTATTTTTAGTCAAACCCAGGAGCTCCTAACTTTTCAGTCAAACGTCGAAAGTAAATTATTCTGTTTCGGTTTTGGCCTAGTCAATCCTAGAAGCGACTGCAATTCTCGGTCAAACGTTGATCTGAACATGTTTAAACAGGTTCATAATGTCTCTCGCGGACCGCGGTGTTCCGACTAGGAATGGGTCGTCGAGACGGTATTGGTAATCGAACGTCAGTTTTTCCAATCGCGATTGGAAAAACTGTAACCTTACCTATTCCCAGCTTTGACAGAGCCAAAGGAGATGCACGAAATGTTTTGGGTATCATACAAGATAAAACGGATGATGGTTTATACAGAGTAGTCACGAAACAAGAAATTATTAAAACAATAAACATCAAAATTTTAAAAATGTTATTTTTTTATACTTAATCTTATACAAACTAACCTCCGTATATTCCAAAGCATTTATTTATTTTATACTTTATTGCACATCGTACAAAAGGCGGGCCTAATGCCACACGGCATTCTCTCAAAGCATCTCAAATATAAAAGTGAAAATCACGTAAGCTGACCAATCAGGTGTCAGAACTGGCAGAGTTAAGCAGTTCTTAAGACTTGAAAGCTGCTTAAATGATAAAATGCTTCCAAATATACGAAGATAAGACACTTCATACCTATATCGGAGTTTGACTCGTCGAACCCCGATTTAATAAAATTGTGTTTTGACGTTTGCCTGACCAAATTAGTCTCTCCCAGGTTTGACGAAAATTGTTTAGTCAAAGGCCGAAAATTTACATTTGTTTGGGCTTTGACTAAGTCATTCAGTCTGACCTGAGGATTGACCAGTCCAACCTAGGAGCGCCGGAGCTTCGGAGTTTGCCTATAACATATATATATTATTATGTAGATGTTTGGTATGAAATTTTATCCTGTGAAGTTTTTCGACTAAGGAGATTTTTGTTATCGCTAAAATAACTGGTAATGACGATAATTTTTTAATAGGTTGAACAAACTACTGTGGCGTCCTGTCTCTCCTCGATGTTAAGTCAGTAATGGATAGCTATACCGATATCTAGACAATAATTTTCATAAGCTTTTTAATTGACATTGATATTTTCTTTTATAAAGAAACTAACCTAACCTCCTACTAGTATCTACTTCTGAATATTGTTCAATAAAACAAATGATTCATAACAAATATTTATTTATTCATTATTGGATGTTAATACTGGAAGTAGATTTGCTATTCATAAATAGCAAATCTACTTCGAGATAAATACAAAATGAATGCAAAAAGTGCATCACAAAAACAGTTGTCAAATATTGTGTGTAGTTAATCATAACGACGCCGTGTATTTGGCAGCTGCCCTTGGCGGCTTGTTAGCGGCCCCTTTGTCATATTACTCCGAGACAAGCCTGAAAAAAAATTAAATGTTATGTTATGCAATATCTGTACCTAAGCTTAATATTCAAAAAACTTGTAGAATATATTGCAGACATAAATTGCAATTATTGTCATAAATCTGCTATGTAGTACCTACAGACAAGAAGGGAACAGGTACTTATTATTATAGCAGTTCAACCTGTCATACAATTTATGGTATTATACCTACAGGTAGGTACACAAAATGATTAATGTACCTATCTATTAATCAATATCAACAAAATGTTTCTTAATTTTAAATACGTACTGAAAACTGTAGGTATAAGTTATACCTTTACATACCTACCTATTTATAAGATAACATAGTAAAACAATTATTTATTAGTTACATCCTTTATGAAATAAAAGTTCACTCAATTAAAACCATCTTTTTATCAATAATTATCACCTATTACACGTAAATGCTAAGCAGAAGTAGGTACTTTCTAATGATCATGTCCCAACATCTCCACTGCGTTTAAATGCAAATTGGGGCATTGAAAATGCCCCAACATTTTCTCACAAAAAGAGCCATTAGCGGCGTTTCTGAAATAAGACGCAAGGCGCAAACAAACCCTTAACAGCGATAAACCGTGACTGGACTGATAACTTGCTATCTCATTATGGGGTTTAGGCTGGTTATACACAAACGTTTTTTGTGTATTTTATGGGAATTTTTTTTTGCATAAACTTTACACTTGTAATGAAATAATTGGGAAAATGTATCTTTCGTAATGCTTTTATTTGTGTTGTATAGATTTAGGTTTTCTTCAATTTAGATGTTGTTTTAAGGGTACATCTCTACCTGCCACTACTTCTTCTTACTTCTATAAAGAAAGTGCAGTTCATTAAAGTTTAAGGCACTTGCTAGTTTCAAGAATATTAAAGAGCCAGCTCAATCTGTATTATCACCATTTACCACCCATGTCCCATACTCCGCAATAGTTTGTAAGCGTTTCTCCTCTAGTCTATAACCGCCTTACCTACTCAATACAATATCCCAACTAAACACATGTGCCCCATCCCTAGCGGTTCCGGATTCCAATCCGACCTAATTACCCGAAATCTCATTAAGAGCTTAATAAGACGGATATTTTCCTATAATAAATTACTGAGGTGACACCGCGACCGGCGCGCTTTGACTTTTTGTTGATAAACTTCGATTGCATCTGTTTGAACGGTTATGACATGTGGCTTGGAGGTGGATTTATGTATTAATAGATGGAGAAACGTTTAATGATATATGTTTGTCATAATTATTAGGTATAAGTCAAGGAATTATTGGTGACAAACAGCGACCCCGCACTGAAAGCAGTTTGATAGAATAAATGATGAGTTTAGCCTGTGGTCACTCCATAGTACTCTGTGTACAAGTCAGTGAGAGTCAGATATTATCTAGACCTTTGTTGTAGATAAATTATAAATATTAATAGGTATAATTATGTCAGTGTAATGAATTCAGCAGAATCGTCAATAATCAAGTCGAACCAAGTGCACGAGTTTATATTATTATACTATAGCTTTCCGCCCGCGGCCATGTCCATGTTTTCAGAGAAAAACCCGCATAGTTCCCGTTCCCGCGGGATTTTCGGAATAAAACCTATCCTATGTGTTAGTCCAGGTTACTCTGTATATGTGTGCTAAATTTCATTGCAGTAATCGGTTCATTAGTATTTGCGTGAAAGAGTAACAAATACACACATACACATCGGCCATCCTCACAAACTTTCGCATTTATAATATTAGTAGGATAGGATAGGATCATAGGATATAATGATAACAACATTTTAGAAATATGAGCATTGTGCACATTTGATAGGTAGTTTACTAGTTAATTATGTTTGCAATACGACATAACGTTGAATATATATATTTAAGCATCCACCAACACCTTAACTTCATATGTTCTCGCTAACCAATTGTTATCCCTACCATAACAAAGTATGTGGTTTGTTTTAACCTAAAAAGGTACGATTTTATCAGGACTGGATTAACACATTGCAACAAAACAACAGAGCTATCGCCGATCTTCGCTTCGCTGATCTTGGATAGAGGTATTTGGGAGATTCCACGCGATTAAAGAAATGTCAAATGTGCAATTAAAGGTTTGAGATTTTAAACGATAAAAAGACTTAATAGTCCGGGATACATCGCCCATTTTTGCAAGTGATTACTATCAAGCTAATTTTTCGTGAGTAGCTTTATTTTGATGAGATGCCCAATAATTTCATGAACGAAACTCTCGATTGTGGTAGCTTACAGAGGTAACAAGGATAAAAATTTTTGATTTGACGGTTCTCAAATATTTATTTCACGAAAAATTAGCTTGATAGTAATCACTTGCAAAAATGGGCGATGTATCCCGGACTATAAGAGGAAACTAGATTGAATTATTTGTGAGTTCTTCTGTGAATCAAGTGTTATCATTTAGTTTTATATCATTAAATCTAGTAGGTAATATCCTGAAATTCGTTATGCACTATTCGTAGATACCTGAAAAAAAGTTTCTTAGTGTAAATGGCTGTACAGTTTAAGACATAATATTACACTTAATTTGTACAGTTTGTGTATTATTAAGGACTTCACCCTTGAAAATCGTACAACGATTACACCTCAAATATAAGATTTTCAAAAAAATAGCGCATGGCATGGCTCAAGTCTCAACTATTTTCAGTTAAAATTTCATAAAAAACTGTGATGCAAAGTCGTAAAAGACCGGCTATCGCTTCTATGGTAATCGATTTTAATAACAAAATTATGTGTATACAGTATTGAACCCTTATGTTTTACAATGAGTCCTTCAATCGAACTTTTGGTATAGATGTTTCAGTTTCAGAAGCCCACCCAAAATACTTTATGAATCGAAACCTGTAATTAATATTGAAATAAAAAAAATAGATTGAATTCCATCAATGTTATTTTTAATGTAATTAATCTTTATGACTTTTAATGGCTGCTACATACACCCATATAAGTAACTTTATGACGTATGTCGAAATAAGTGCCGCAGAATTAGTCCGAGAGGCGATCGACAGTTTGCTTACAAGTTACTTAAAGTGATCCAAGAGCTTGTTATTTTATTATATTATATTTTATTTATAGTGCTTCCCTGTTTATTTTTAGTGTTTACATAAATTAGTTTCGATAATTGTATTATTTTTGTGTAATGTGTTTATATTATTTATTAACACAATGAATATTAAAGAATACAACAGTGTAGTAGAATTCAATTTAAAACCTAGTTGTCTATCTATATTTGTAAATTATTGTATATAAGTACTTAAATAAAGCGATGATGAGAGAGCGAAATGATAGATACATATTTACATTTAAAAGATATGCTATGAATTGAGAAGTTCCTTCAAGAAAAGTTCCTTCCTTCAAAAGAAGATATAGGTACTTACCTAGATACATTATGGATGTAAGATTAGCATCAATCGAGGATAAGAAAATAAACTATGAAACAATGTGTGATAAAATATCAAAGGAGGTAAAGTAAATAGAGCCCCTAAGTAGGTACTTTATGTTATTCTAAGCTAATGCTTCGATTGTGTTCTCAATGTATGGAAGGAATTATGTTCTGTTGGATACATTAGTTTTCGTGACTTGACTTTCCTATAAAAAATCAATTTAATTTAGAAAAGGAAAGTGTTAATTCTACAATGGGAACGGTCCTTCGTCTTCATATAACCCAAGATAACTAAAAATTTTATTTAGTTTTGTACAGTAGCTATATTATAAAAACAAATTTGTATAGCTACTGTACAAACTAAATAAAAGAGGTCTTATTAAGCCTGAGAAAGGAAAATCTTCCAGCGACTAAACACGTAATTCAGAGATATCTAGACTAGACCATTAGGCTTTAGCACTAATTTATTCACCGTAAAGACAGCTTTATGTGCGATCTAAGATGCCCCTTTATATCTGCTTTCATCTCTACCTCTGTGATTGCAAAATAACCTTTACAACCTTAAAAATAGGATACAAAATAAAACTAAATATAAAACCGTTTGAACCAAGGCGTATGTATATAAGAATGATAAATGGGAGGAGTTGTGTAACTTTGCTATGTAATATGTATGAAGAAATAGTTTAATCTAATATGGAAAATACCGTTTAAAGTGCGTACATATGTTTTCTCGCTTCTCACGAGTGATTCCTAGGAATTATTCATTTATACAGATAGTTAAACGATGAATACATAATCCGATCTTACATAAATTCCAAGCCGATAATCACAATAAAAAGACCATTATATGGATATGACAATAATTTCAACTTTCATATTTTATACAAGAAATACTCGGTTTCTAGAATTGTGGAGATACACGCAAATAGAAATTTTTAAACACGATTTATTCATTATTTATATTTTATTCAGTAGACAGGAATCTTGTGCGATTTACTGCTTTCTTTATAAAACTGTGAAACCGTGAATAATTCTTTTCTGTAATAGCAATTGCACGAGAACTTAGATTCGTAATATTTTGTTATACTTACTTACCATTAGTTAAGAATTTGTCGCAGAAATTCTTAAAAACATATTATTAGCTATGTTATCATAAGAATTAAGTGCAACACACGGATTAGAGAAACAAAGTTCATAGTTTTTCAGCACGATTAATAAAAAAAAGAACATGTAGATAGAGACACCGTAAAATGTCCACATCTTGAGCACACCCTTACCTGAAAATTGCTTATTGCAGGCATATATTTGTCACATTATATTATTAGCTTCTGGATTATTTACGCACATGCAATAATTTTTGACGAGTGAATTTTTACATCTTGTATAGCTCAGGCTCTAGGTACTTATCAAAAATTTACTAATATCAATTTCTGAGTGTGTATTTAAATACATAGTAACGTCATTATTTGTTTTCACTAGAAACCTAAAATAAATAATAAATAGCATTTTCTAGTGTTTGATTTTACGCGAGTATTATACATTTAGAAATAAAAGACTTTTTAACGGATTCGCGCTTTTAAGAGTGGTCTCCCCGTGACCACGCTCGCTGTAAAGTGTTCGAAACGTCGGGAAAATAATATAATGAATAAATCGCGTTTAAAATCCGTTAAAAGTCTTTAATTTCTAGAAACCTAAATTCAACGATTGCCTAGCATAGGCTCAGCATGATACCTAGATAATAGTTTAGGTATTGGACTATTTATCCATTAAGTTCAACCATAAAATAATAACTAACATCAGACATATTCCGCATTTAATGGTCTATTTAATAAAAAATGCAGCCATATTGCAACCAGCCCAATAAACACGCCTAAAACACTTTTTATGGCATGACATAAAAATAGTACTGCACTGAAAGTCGAAAGACAATTACAGATTTGCGGAAACATGACCTTGCGTTGAGGCATGTTGAGTATTAGGAAATCGTTAGAAACATATTACTATGATATTGTTGAAGATGTTTTTATAAGTGCAGCACCTTCTTTTATACTGCTGTAAATAGGAGTGTAATACTTGAAATACACGTGTAATTGGTTTTGTTTATGGTTTTTCTATGCCTACTCAACTAGCTGACTTATCGTAACTTACTTGTCGTAACTTTTGTGGATTGCCTGATGGTAAACGATCTCCCAGGTAATTTTCGAAATTTTAAAAGGGCAGAGTTTCAAGGTTTGACGACAGGAAGGGAGTAAAAGGACTGGAAAGGGTAAATAAAAGAGCTCTGGCTACCATTCATCGTATACCCAAGCTACTATACGAAGTAATGTAGCGCCTTGTATCTAATCTGAGGTAGCATTTTACAATTTTACATCGAGCTTCTGTCACAGATTAGGTATATACTAGCTTCTGTGTCCTCAAATTTAATAAAACTTTTGACACACAAGTGATAAGACTTGATATCAAGCCACAGAATAATAACTAGTAGCTAGCTGATCTTACCAATAATGCGATTAATGAATGAAAATACGAATAGGTAGGTATTTACTTGATAGGTAGATACGTACACTGTACAGCGAGTATACCTAGCCTATAGGAGACTTCCCTCCAGTCTCGACATCTAGATGAATTTAAATTTAGCTTTTCATTTTATTATTATTAATAATAGTTAACCTAACAACATTTTTTTAAATCAATACGTTTTATTTATACTGCGTAAAATTTAAAGAGAAAGTTAAACAATTACTTTACTATACCAAACTGAAACTGAAACTTTACAATATGCACAAATAGATACGTTACTTAAGGACTAAGGTATTAACACGAGGTGAAGCGATCGGACGAAATTGGATAATCCAGTTAAGTAGTTCCGGAGGTGTAGAGTGTTGGATAAACAAGTAGCTGTTTATACTAAGACGTTGTCTCGCTAACTAATGACTTGTCAGCTCATTTACACTTTACGACTATTTTTAAGACGTAGTAAAATAAGTTAGTGCAACGTATGGAAATTTTATTTCGTTTTATATTGTGTGTTACCTCAGTCAGTTCACATTCAGTTAGTGGATTTATTTTAGTATATTTATAGTTGTTTTAATTATTTACTGGCTGTCTCTACCTTATAACTTATTTCACAAAACAATAAAGAATTTGCCATTGCAATCAAAATGTTCTACAATAAAATATATATTATAGAGTACCTACATTTGGAACAATTAAAATTAATTAGTATCTAAAAATAAGTTTAGTTGTCATCCGTATCGTAAGTCGTGTCGTAGGATGTAAAACAGCAGCTAGAAGTGTTAATCCGTACTAAAGATCGTGTCGCACGTCCGGTCACACGTGTGCGCCCTCTACCCTCCAGATTAATACCCCACGACGAGTATCCGATAAATATGTCGTTTTATTTTGTTCCGTTACAGATACGATATAATTGCTGCTATTTTTAATTGTAGTGGGATGTAAAAAGATTGATTAATTTTTGTGTATAGAAATAGATGAGCAGTATGGGTATTTTTTATTTCAATTTCTAATGATGAAACAGTGTCTGATTAAATAACGAAATATTAAACATTCTGGAAACTCGAACAAACAGTTACCTATACCTTAAATAAAATGCCATAATCATTATTATTAAATTCCACATTCTAAGAAAACAGCATATGAAAAAGGTCCCTGAACCGAACCAACACTGAAATAACATTGAACAAAGTTTTGATATCAAGTTTTTATTGTATTCGCAGTCGCCAGTCACTTTGCTTCACCAGCAACATTGTTGCAAATCCTTTATGGAGAACCATAATGCTTTTTACTCGGTTTTACTTCTACTGTCAAAGAACTCTGAGTTACAATAATGAGTAGTTGGAACTATTATTATGAACTATATTGGTGTTAGATTGTCAGAGAGAAGTAGTTTATTTATCTTGTAGATCTAGGATATAAATAGAAGGAATAACAGTAAAGAAGACTGCAGTAATGAAGTATCAGAATAGGCATAAAATTAAAACTACCGTATTTTTTTTGAAGATGGAACATAGAGAAGAGTTTTATATCTTGAACATGGAACGTAGAGAGTAACGTAGTAGTTTTAAATAATTTGTAAAATCCAAAAGTGCACGCCTCATAATTTGTTTTTAATAAATATTTATTAATTATTATTTTTGTTTATTTAATAACAATTAAACCACATCGAATCAGACCCTGAAAAATGAAAGGGTTCTATTCCTGAGCATAGGTACTCAAGCGTAAGAGAAAAAAAAAGACTCGATTAGTAAAGTATTTCGGTCGCTATCGTGTTAACAAGAAAAACCGGCCAAGTGCGAGTCGGGCTCGCGCACAAAGGGTTCCGTA
>CAJQZN010019949.1:0-18119 GCA_907164685.1 Colias eurytheme
TGCTGAATCTTATTATTTTATGCTCTTATATCATTCTAGATAGGTCACCTGGTGGGTCAAATGACCCATAATTTTTTCAACACGGGCCTGTAGTCTATTACGTCAAATGTAAAAGTTTAAAGTTATTCAGAATGCAATATTATTCGTGTCACAAATGAAAATTTTGTAGACAAGCGTGCTTCAGCTCAAAATAGGTCACGGTTCTATGAAACAAATAGCTAAAGAGAATAAGGTATATTTTGTATTATTTGTGTTTAATGTTATCTGTTTAGATGCTTATTCTTTCTGTGTCTCTAGATATCCTAATAGTCCTGTATATTATTATTTATATTCCTATGTATATCGCAACAATTTTCAAATACATAGCATTCTGATAAATATTACTTAATATTTACTTGTCTTTCCAGGATACGGGCAAATACAAAACCTTTTTAATAACATATTATTATCCCTTATTGTTATATAGCCATAGTCACTTTATAAAATAATATAACAACAGGACTCAACAATCATTGCGTTGAATGATAAAATAATATTATCTAACAAAGAGGAGTCTGAACGAATTGTAGTTTTTAGAGTAAAATAACTATAGTGGAATATTAAAAGCATGAAACTTTTACATTTAATTCTTAATAGCCTTAACAGTATGCATTACTGAACATGCAATGTAATGGACCTGCTTTTACGTTTCGCAAAATTTTGTAATACTATTATTTTAATTTTAGTTAAACTTTGATCCTATTGGGACTGCTGGAAATTCTAAATAATTAATTAAAACTAAATCCTATTTGGTATAGTGGTTGAGACTCGAGTAGCACAAAAATGAATTAAAAAATGTATGGCGTACAAAAGCATTATCACATGTCAGAAAAGTAAAATTGATCAGTGTGGAACATAAGTGGTATTATGGATGCATTACTCGTGCACCTACCTGCACGTACCTAAAGTCTAAACTGCAAGAGGAAAAACAACTTCACTAAACATAAATGAGCAAAGCGTGTACGGATTAAAAATGTCGATAAGCATTATGAGCAACGGTGTGATCATTACCCAAAGGTGTCAAGCCGCGTTACCCTGCGTATTATTACTCCCACGTCGGCGAATGTTTTCAAACATTTTTTGCCTCCAGTTACTTATTCTTTTATTAATAAAAGTTTACGCGACCTCCGCCTATGGCGGTTCGCAATTTCCTCCTCTCTTTTACTCTTGCTTTATTTGGGACTTCGAATTTCAATTTAAAATCAGCGGAAAGCTCTCACAAACGGAATAAGAAAGAAATGATTTTAAATCGCATTTTACGTGGAACGTTCCTAATGATATGCCATAATTACTAAACGTCCAGTCGCTAATATAATCGATTTTATAAATATTGGATTTGAAGTATTTTACCTGTATTCAAAAAATATCAGCTGAAATTCATAAAGCGTATCCATAAAATATGAAGTTACTGAATTGTTTTTAGAGTTATACACTCCAATTGAATGTCAAACATTTTCACATGTTTCAATTATAGGCTTTTGTGGCAATGAAACATAGGTTTCGGTCGACAATATTCCTAGAATTTTTAAAAGTTCAAACAATTTGAAATGACATGATATACCTTTAAAACATTTTATTATATGACATCAAAGCTTCTTGCAAACGACAACGTACTGAGGATAAATTTAGTTTACGTAAATCCTCCCCTATGTTCACTTAATATTTCGTTACATAATATAACTGTAAGGAAAATTCAAAACATTTTTCATGCTATAAATAAGAGTAGGTTTAATGTCTGCGTGAGTGATAGACGTATATTATTTACGCCTAACAAGCTGTTATTCTTAGTGAAACAGCCGCGTATTATGTCATAATTTTTTGGTGAAATGTATGACAATATGGTTACCATAAATGTTCCTGCATGAAAAAATAAAAACTTCAACGAAATACATGTTCCATTTTATCAAGTGTATTCATCTGTGTCAATAGAAGATGTATCTACCATGAAATCCTTCTGCAATATCTTGTAAAACGATAAATTGAAACTTCATCTTAATACTATTATAAAGGCGAAAGTTTGTATGGATGTTTGTTACTCTTTCACGTAAAAACTACTGAACCGATTACAATGAAATTTAGCACACATATAGAGGGTAACTTGGATTAACACATAGGATATGTTTTATCCCGGAAATCCCACGGGAATGGGAACTATGCGGGTTTTCCTTTGAAAACGCGGGCGGAGCCGCGGGCGGAAATCTAGTTTGTTATAATATTTAAAGCACGTAAATAACACAGGAAGATAATTACGATTAAAAAATTGAAAAACTCTTTCTAAATACACACGAAAATCTAGAATTTTCTGTAAATCATGATCCGAATAATCTAGGTTATGCTTAAACCTCTAACTGGAAAGACGTATGAAATAGCACAAAAATGTTTTATTCACAAAAATATCCGCTAAGACGTCTACCAACTATTTAAGGCAGACCTTTCGTCCGGTCCAATTATAAGTTAGTCCATAGCATTTACAACGAGTTAAATTTTGCTACGTTTTTAGTCCACTTTCAGTTCATCCAAGTTGACCAACTTTTTAACCAATTTCATTTTTATATAATTTTGTTGCGATGTAACTTTTAGTGTAATTACTTCTCGGAATTACTCAGAAATGAATTTAATATCCAAACTCATATTATTTGTTTTGTACGGGTGGGTTATTTTATGGATTGCGTACAGAGATCTGATTAATATTTTTGATATGATTAAATACGTTTTCTAACTGAGAATTACATTTGCAATATTGTTTCGATATCGTTATGTTGCCTTTATTTTTTTCTCTCTAGGTATAGTTAAGCATTACGACACAGTTTTATTAAAAGGAAAGACGAGACTAGAACTTAATTAAGAATCTTATTTCGCATATGGTTTTCCTTAATAACAAAAAAAGATACTGTTGAAATAGAATGGGAAAGGACGGGAAATATTCTTATTAAAGATATATTATTTTTCCATCTATTCGATTTCCCATACGATGAAATTAACTCAAGAACTTAACAAATAATCGTCAAAATTAAAAAGCAAACAACGGCTACCTAATCAATATAATTAATATTGTATAACTATAAGTTATTTTGATAATGAATAAAACATGACTCAGTTACCCAGTAAGTAATAAACTACAAATTGTATACTAAACAATTACTTAGCGTTGCAGTTGCTACATCGTATCAAACGAACGCTAGATAGACCTTTGACGAAATTAAACTAGAGATTTTTGTGCAAAACTTTGTAACGGCAACAGGCAAATAGACAGACACAAGTTTCCGTATTTCATATTCCATTTGGCGCCCGTGACACGGAATTCTGAACTGGTTCCGTATCTTTTGTACAAAAATGAATGAATTTGCTTTGTGACAGGAGTCAAAACCTAAGCGCTTGTCCTGAAATATGATAAAGTTTCCTTGGCTGTTGCAAGTTTAGCGTATACTTTCTGTCTTTTTTGTAGTTCGCTACTGTCTATTTTCCAATTAAAAGATTATAAATAAGATTGTTATTGATCTAAGAATGCATGAACTATATTATTGACTAGTTGCGCTCCGCAGTTTCATCCACATTGCTCCTCTCCTGTAGGTCTTAGCGTGATGCGTAGCGTGAGGCTAGCTATATATGCTAGCCTTCTTCGATAAATGGTCTATCTAACACTGAAAGAATATTTCAAAATAGACCAGTAGTTCCTGAGACTAGCGCGTTCAAAGAAATAAACAAACAAACTCTTCAGCTTTAAAATATTAGTATAGATTAGAAAATGTAGTCCTACCAAATAAAGATAAATACCAAATCGCTATTTAATGAAGGCGCTAAAAATAGTTTCAAAGTGAGCTTTTTTTAAGTTCTTTTTATAATTCATATTTCAAAATGTATATTAATTAAGACAAAACCTTTATAATGATCAAAAAAGAATGTTAAAAATGAAGATTATCTTCTGATTAAATATGTACATCCCAAAACAAGATTAATATGTACTGAAGTTTTTATTATGATAATAACATTGGAAAGTATCATTTATTCTCAAACAAATTATCACCTGAGGTGACACTTCTGTCGAAAACCTTCCTATTGGAATAATAAAGAAATAATAAATTACTCTTATTTGTAAAGTAATACTTGACATGGCCTTGTTGTGCTCAAATTATAAGTACCTCGTTTTTGTACTAATAAAAGGGAAGTATAATAATTAGCATAAAATAGATAGATTACTTAGTCGATTTCTTGAAAAAGGAATAGTTAGCAATAAAATATTAACCAAAGAAATAATAAAATATTGACCACGATACCACCTGGTGGGAAGCGGCGATGTGGTCTACTTGGATGCACGTCTGTCTAGAAGAAGCCTGTTCACACTCGCTTTGAAAAGGTTCAGATTGTATTGTGCAGGAAATATGTATAGAGTTCCATTCCTTAAGGTTATATAGGTTTAGACTAGTTTAAAAAATGTTGTGTGGTTTTATGAAACCACGGTAAAAGTGAAACTGTTCGAACGGTTCCGAACACTGCTTTGTGTAGCGCATGTCGCGTGTCACGCGACATGCGCTACACAGACCAAAAAGTTTGAGACGATGTAATAAAAGTTTCACTTTAAAAAGCTTTTATATCATAATTTTATTGTCACGTACTAATTACATTTACGGCTATATCTAATTATACGTTCGCTTAAGACGCATAAAAGCTTCAATTTGTCGAAATAGAGTAATAAATGCTGTATCTAATTCATAATTAACAATTGCAAAGTCCGAATTCTACTCTCAAATAATAAGACACATTTTTTTATATGTATATTTTAATAAATAATTTATTAAATTATATAATAGTTATTAAGGTGCAATATGTACATCGGTAAGCATGTTATATGCATCTTCGTCTTCATACCGCTTCCTCATATCGTGTAAATTTGATTATAATCTCAGATATTGGATGTGACGCAAATTATTAATATCTACTCCGTTGCTAAGGTCTGAAAGATTAATATTATATTGATTTATAGTTAAGCAAAGGCTTAAGGCAACGTATGATTTTATACACCGCTGGCGCGTCCTTTAAAGTCGATGCATTTAAAAATTATTGAGAAATCGGATTTGTCAATCGTTTCGTTTGTATTAAATTGGTAATTGATTTCTGTGTTTTGGCCTGGAACAATTGAAACATAATGTATTTGAGGAAAAATATCAAAAAATTCAGTTTTCCTCTTTCATAAATTACTTGTTGATAGATTTTTCAAATTTTTAATCAATGTGTGAACTATAAAAATTATGAAAAATTTAATTCACATTCATATTGTTCCACAACAACATGTACTTAAATGGTATGTGCTTGAAGAAGATATTGATCAGTAGATAGAATAACTCTGAAGAAGAACGCTATACTAATAATATAACAAAAGTTATATTGCGAAAGAAATGACAAAGAAACGCTACAACCCAAGACATATTGCCCTACAAAATACAACTTCAACGCCTAAATTTCAATTACCAATTTCAAGGTTCATCATCACGTAATCTCCAATAAACCATTAGTCGACGACATTTCCTCGTATTACCGTTTTCTTTGGCACACCGTGTGACTGACATCGAGTGATGACATTTGACGTGAAGAGTTCGGGATTCGAGGACCACTCAGAGCACTCGACTCGCGAGGCTACTCGAAGGTTCTACCGTTGTAGAACAGATAAGAGAACTCTTAACGGTTGATACTGATGTAATATTTAGCTCGAGACATACAAAGTCAATCAACAAACCACTAGAAACATTGATAGATTATTTTAATGACTTATTTGTTATAGCAGCATGTTATATAGTTCTGTTATAGCATATTTATTGACTACTACAACTTCTTCAAAAAGAAATATTATAAAACTGCCCTGCCCTGCTGTTTTACTCGCATTGCTCCGCTCCTATTGGTCTAAGCGTCATGATATTATAATATATCCTACAGCCTTCATCGATAAATGGACAATCTAATAGAGAAATATTTTTTTTAAATTGGATCCGTGATTCCTGAAATCGGCGCTTTCAAGCAACCAAACACTTCAGCTTTTTGATATTAGTAGAGATATAATGTCTTTATCAAATAGCATAGATATTAATCAGCTAAATACTAACTTGGCTACCGCTTAAATAATTGATATCTATTGCGTGGTTAAGAAGGAGTTAGCTACTAAATATAGTCTCCGTGGACAATTTACCGTGTACCTACGCATACACACTCTGCATATAGTTCAATTTATGTATTATATACATTATACACATACGTATATAATTTGAAGCCAGCCTATCTGCTTAGTAGGTACTAATAGGTATGCATAGGTACTTATGCTTATCTGAGTTCCTGAATTAAAAAATATATACATTACATCGAAACTAACTGCCCTAAATACCTCACCATCTATAGTTTGTACACATTGAGTGGATGAAATGGCGTAGGTATATTATAAAGAATTTTAATGTATTCATTTTAATATTTTATGCAATGCTCATTAAATTGATAAAACAAAGGCTATTATTAATAATGTATTATTGATGTTAATGTTGTTCCATTTTCATGTTCCATGTTCAATCAATCGAATATAATGTATTACTTTTTTGAATATCTATTTAAAATATGGGTTAAATTTTTTAACGGCTAAATTTACGTACATCTTGTTAAAAGATATAATCATGACTTCTACGAAATATAAGTGACTCTATAATATGTTGATAATTTTAATACACTTTATAAAAACTAAAAAAACACAACACTGCATACTAAAACATCATTCTACATTTTGGCTTAATAAAAAACGAATACACGCGAACGAATAAATAAAATATGATTCATAAACCGGCCAATATAATATGTAAAATATTCGCATATTTAATGAAAATCCATTTGTTACTCTGTAAACATATATCAGTGTATCGCAATAATTATGAGGTTACACGCATTCAATAAATAACCTGTATTGATTAAAATTTTCTGTAATGAGTTATTTATGCACCGATTTGGCGCTCACAAATTGCTGGATTATAATAATTTGAGCGAGGGGACTTATTAATTGACAAAATTGAAAGCCGTGGAAGCTTTTAACTCTTGTATATGCGAATCTGCGTGTACCCTTGTGGGGTATGAGATATATAAATTTAATAGATACCTGAGTGTAGTTACTTCAATGGTACATTAGCGACAGTGATATAACTGAACTAGCTGCGCTTCAAGGTTTCACCCGCGTGGCGCGCTTCCTGTTGGTCTTAGCGTAATGATATGTAGCCTATAGCCATCCTCGATATCGAACTATCGGTTATCGAACACCGAAATAATTTTTCAACTCGTACCGGTAGTTCCTGAGATTGATTGAGCAGCTAGTATAATATAAGTTGTGTGTTTCTTGTATCTTTATATGAATGAACGAGTAAAGCCTACGGTAGTTTATTTTAACACTATTTTGATATTATTGCATGATATTATGCTTTAAAACGATTTATATAACCAAAACCCCCGGATGTAGTCGTATGATGAAAACGCGGTTATTGAATTTTCAATCAAGTGCAATGACGTTGAAAGAATAATTTATTTGTTGCGGCTTTTCTGTGGTTTCCATTGATGTCGAAATGCCTTTGAAACGTACTGCTCTATTTATCCCTACACCTTTTTGCAATAAGCGATAATTATTCGCGATTAAACGGTTGTTTATGAGATTTTTGGCTTTGTTTAATCTACGGTGGCATTTTTATAATAATAGGTCTTTTTTTATACCGACAAAGGAGCGGGCGGTGTAGAAGGTTGTGAATATCAGATAATAAACTATCTTTTAATATATGTTAATCTTAATATAATATAAAACGCAAATGTATGACTGACTGATCTATCAATGTACAGTCCAAGCTACTGTCTAGAACGGGTTGAAATTTGACATGCTAATGCAACAGCAGAAGTTTGTACCTACCCTAAAATTTTATTTTGACCTCGCGGACAAAGCTACAGGCAACAGCTAGTTGATCATAAAAAAAAAGCATCAATTACCAAAGCAAACAGTTATTTATTTAACTGTTTTCTAATCTTCACTTAAACACAATATTTTAAATTAAAAGACATAGTTTATAATGAGCACAGAGATTAAATTTTACACGAGTATAAGTTTTGTTAAATACCCACATGGTTGAAATTTTAATGTGCTTTCAAATTTTAGTACTTTCTGGAACGACGCTAGCGTATATTTAGTTACGTTCAAAAGTTTTAGGGAATTCCCACTCAGTGCAATTTGTCGCAAAACGCATTCCCATTTGCATTGGACGGGATATAAATTTATACTTTTTATTTTTAGTATTTGGGACATCAAAAAATTACTATAATATTATGTAGATTGTAGAAGGAATAGTAGACATTAGATTAGTAGTAAACTCATGATATTGCACGCCTCATAAGCGAAGCGTTGAGGTGGGTACTACTGTCACTTCGCGCAAAACATCTGCTTTTTCAAACTTAAAATGTCTTTATGTATCATACATTGCACTTGTAAGATAATACATACACACACATATTAAGAAAAAACACTATTTTTAACATTCATGATATTTTTGATGTCATTTTTGTTATTTAAACTAGTTAAAAAACAGTTTAAAAAAGTTCTGTCTTGGACGTCCGTGTGTCTGTATGTGCGGATCCTTTTTCTTGTTAACACGATAGCGACCGAAATACTTTACTAATCGAGTCTTTTTTTTTCTCTTACGCTTGAGTATGCTCAGGAATAGAACCCTTTCATTTTTCAGGGTCTGATTCGATGTGGTTTAATTGTTATTAAATAAACAAAAATAATAATTAATAAAAAAAATTAAGAGGCGTGCACTTTTGGATTTTCCAAATTATTATAATCTATACTAATATTATAAAGCTGAAGATTTTGTTTGTTTGTTTAAACGCGCTAATCTCACTACTGGTCCGATTTATATAATTATTTTTGTGTTAGATAGCCCATATTTTATCGAGGAAGGCTATAGGTTATAATTATATCATCACGCTAAGACCAACAGGAGCGGAGCAATGTGGGTGAAACCGCGCGGCACAGCTAGTAATCAATATAGTGGTAAAAATTATTATAAATAAAATATGTATTAATTAAACGTTGTCAACGTCGAAAAATCTGAATAGAACACATGTTCACTTTAATATTTTATTAGAACGTTACGACACGGTGAGCTCAAGATATCATTTATTGAGTTTACATCTGTAATCCCACCTAAAAGTTTCCGTTTCGTGACTATAGAAAACTATTTCTTATTGAACTTCTTATCAATGACGTACACAGTCCTTCTTTAGAAGAAAGAAGCAACTGAAGTTTATCTAAGTTCATTTTAGTTTTTCATGCTTTTCTCCTGTTAAAAACCTCATCTTTCTCGCTCAGTAAGATGTAACTCGTGACCACATTAACCCAACGTGCACGCTGCACTGCATGTACAAAGGTTATAAACGTAAAAACAAGAGCCAAGGACTTTTCAAGGTCAAAATAGTAATTGAGTGGAACCTACACGGTCGTTGTTATGTTAATTAATAAATTCCACGAAATGGCCGGCCTCGCAACACGGTCCCGTAATTTCAAATTGTTCACCTCACACGACATTGTTTAAGAATTGGGTCAGAAATTACTTTGTCAGCGTCTATGTAATTTTTAATTGTAATGCGAGAAGGAAATTTTAACAAGGGACGTAATGTTATGTTGTGATTTAATGACCGGGTTGTCATGGCTTATATAAAAGTTGAGTCCTCAAATTTAATATGAACAAAACTGCCCCCTTGGCAGTATTATATAATTTAGTATACGTCATTGATTGGAATAACTTTAAATGTAATTTTCATATAATGTAATTGACAAGAAACAAAATAATTTTATATTATTTTATTCATGAATAATGAAATATATGAAGTACTGCCTCCTAGAAACAACGAAGCAATTATAGTCACGCACTTTCCAAATGGATTTATTGTAATTACCACATTATATGTATACTAAAATATTCCTTTTAAAGTTTAACCTTATACGCATTTTCATATTACCTTGGTTCTGTTACTGAAACAAGCAAGAAGATAAATATACGAAACATAACCTATTACATACAGACCTATTTGTTCTTTAGATCTAAACTTAAGCCCAGATCGTATTTGATGATAGGAATCAAACAAAGTGCGAACGACGAACACCTCACAGCTACTAATAAACATCGTAATAAACAAATAACCCCCAGGGACGAAAGAGCTCGGACGTATGCATACGATAGTGGACAAACTTTCACAGAAGGCTCGAACGTTAAAAAAACTTCATCCACGTCTGAAGCGAAGTGGGACGCAATTAAAATTTAACGAAAAAATAACCGTTTGAAAAACAAAGGGTGCCGACGTGAGCATTCAACTTTTTTAACACATCAGAAGTAAGTACGTACATCCTTTTTACGATTTCACACGTTCATGCGGAATGGTTTAAAACGGTTTTTCGTTCAAACGTTTTAAAAGCGACACATAATAGAAAGTTCTCGAAAGTTTAATTTGAATAATTTGCGTGTGTTAGGGCCACGCCTTTGAGATTTAGGTTTAAAGTTATGCTAGAATAATTGTCAATTCTGTTTTGGGTGTTTATTTCTACTTGAAATACAGTATTATAGGTCACGATTTATGTAATACTTGACTCTATGTTATGAAAGCTTTTAATGTATATTTTTTTTTGCTCTACCTATGTAAAATCAAAATTTTTCGATATTTCATGAATAAAATATTACAACTATGTGGGGAAAACTAGTGTTTTATATGAAGCACATTATTCATCAAAAACATCATTTATTCAACTTTATTCATAGATAAAACTAAATAAAACGTGGAAACACATCATTGTAATTGGTTTTCCATCCATCAATATTATAACAAGAGGTCAAAACTATTCATGCCAATAGATAAAAAATAAACATTTACAAAAAGGATAGAATATGTGTAATTTGTTCCAAATTAATATATGAAAGCCTGCAAATAAAATTCAACTTTATGTCGCAGGTATAAGAGTATTTTTCATTTGTTTTTCGTAAGGAAAGTAATTCATTTCATGAAGGTCGTAGTTTTGAGTGCGGTATAGTTTAGATTGGCTGATAGCGATTTTAATATGAGCCGGAACTATCGTGCTGGGCCCCAACAGACAAGGAAAATAAGCCAATTTGTTTCAGTTTATCAAATAATTGATATTTATTTACCATGCTCGATAAACACGCTAACTTTTTAAAAGATGTTGTTTAAGGCAGCGATCTAACAGTATCTTGACTGGCAATAATACGAATACTTCGCTGTACAAAATTAGTAAAATCATTATTCATTTATAATTCCAAAAATTTATATTCAAAATTGGTTATTGACAGAAACTTTATACACAATATGATTTTCATAATGGTTTTCCAACAAACCCAGCTTCTGTCTTAGAGAGCTTAGTTTAACAATAGGCAAAATTTAATTGTAACTCGATTTCGTAAATAGCACTTAACAATTCACGAGGGAGTAGGGACAGCCAGTACAATATTCATAGTCGTATAATACTTAGTACAGTCGGCAAAAAAACTCGCACTTTATTAGAACAAAATACGCTTCACGCTACATAAATAACACATCATCCAAGTATTATCCAGCTGAGTGTACGAATGTAATTTGCAAATGAAAAATGACTTTGGGGGAGCGGTCGCACCGTGGGGCTAAATATTTCGTGCAATTTATTTGTAGACGGTACACGGAAAAGGGAAAAAATGCGGCTAATTTTAATGTGCTTGATTATACCACTAAAGGTAGAAAAATTCTCATTCTTAACATAGTAAAGAATTTGTCTTATATTTTTCAGGTTTATATATACTGGCTAGGATATATACTGCCTAAAAAGTACAATTTTCGTCTGTAAATATACAAATTAAAATTACAAATTGAAATATTGGAAAGTTCACCAACCACCTTGTTACATATTTGGACAGAAAGAAGAATATAGCACATATTTTCGGCTCAATTATCTACGTACAAAAGTAAATCCCTTTCAAATAAATTAAATACTAAGGCCTGTATATTCTGGACTAGAAGTGTCCCAAAACCTTTGTCCGAAATTGGAAAGTTCACCGACCACTATAGAACGTAACAACGTCTCTGGAAGAGGGTTTTACTCCTTTGCAATTCGAATAAAACATGATTTCGCAAATCGTCATGTATTTTCGTGTTTAGTATGGACTCTAGGGATGGAATCCTGTACCTTGAATTATAAGTAAACTAATATGTAGTAGAATTATTTAAAATAATAAAACTATGAAGAAGACACTAGTATTTATATTCCCTTTGTTCCCAAAATATGTTTATATACAAACTCGTACAATGTAACTGTATATTACAAGCACTTCAGATCGTCATAACCATTTACCACTCGATCGGAAAGCAGTTTCTACAGAAAATAGCCATCAAAAAATCTTCGTAGTTGTTCTTCTATTAAACTACTATACAAAAATAAACTAATTTTCAATTTTATCATATCTGGCTATAAATAATTCACAACCGTTGCTAGGAGGCAAATAATCCTGAGCCTAACAAGAATTGTCTGAGATTATCTACTTTAATACTGCCGACATTAACTCTTCACTTTTGTTCGACAGGACTTATTCATAGCTTACAGAACCGCGGAATATTTTATGAACTGAATACGAAACAAGATGGCTACTTATATTTTAATTTGCAGTTTTATTAGGGCAGTCTAATTAATGTTACGAGAATCGACTTTCAGGCGTAGATTTATTCTGTTTAGCTCTACATTATCAGAAAGACTTTTTTTTGTATTTAATTAATGTTATGTGATTTATAAACAACCGACAATGTTTAATATGTTAATAGTTCATGCATTAATTTGTGCTTACACATCCAGTCATACTACTATTATAAAGGCGAAAGTTTGTAAGTATGGATGTATGGATGTATGGATGTTTGTCACTCTTTCACGTAAAAACTACTGAATGGATTTGAATGAAACTTTACCAAAATATAGCTTATAGATCAGAATAACACATAGGATAGGTTTTATCCCGGAAATCCCACGGGAACGGGAACTATGCGGGTTTACTATGCGGTAGCTAGTAATTTCATAAGAAAAACCTCAACTCAAGATCATAAAACATCGGAAAGTCGACCGCGAATTTCCCGTCGCATTGCTATTTAACAGTTCCCTTACTGTAATTGTTTGCAAACTTCGCCGAAGTAGTACACGTAAAATATTAAAAAGCGTCAACAACTTTTCCACAAGTTTACGTTTGTTTCGTTCTTAATTTAAAGCAAACAAGCGCTGTCGATTTTTTTTAATATTAAGTAGTACGGAAAATCGCGAATTTTCTCTGTAAAGCAGTTTCCGCGTCAACATTTTCTGAAGCGATTTTTCAGCTTAGTTGCGTGAATGTAAACAAAGGGATTTCGTGAAAAACGACCTTTCATCTGTTTAAAACTGAAGGATTTATTATTTTCGTTCTACACGCCTCCGATACAATCGCCTGTAAACAAAATAAACTATGGGCAATGATGTAATAAAGAGAGCAGAATTTTCGCTCTTTTGTTGTGTTTATAAACGTTATTTTAACTTTTTGAGATCATCATTTTAATAAAAAGAGGTTAGTATGTATATATGGCTTCATCGAAAGAGGAATATAATTTGAATGTAAATTAAACTTAAACCATTTTACTAGTTTGACAATACTTGTTTTAATACTTTATTAACATGCATATTATCTTAGTTTATGAAACACCCAAAATTACAATAATAACATGTTTCATTTGTAAAAAAAAACAAAGAACAAAATTCAAGGCTAAAAATTGTTAAAATTGCGTTCATAAATTCCATTAACATTTCATATAGTAACATTTCCCATACATTACGATTCCTATCCCTATAATTGTCCAATCAACGTCCAATTTCCCAACAAACTTCACATACCAATCGAAGGCTTTGTGCCCGTTCACGTGACAAAATTGATAAATTGTTTCCATATAAAAAACCGATATTACGGTCAGTTTGCGTGTTTGAGAGTCACGCGAAACTATGGTCAACCAAATCACGATAACAAATGTATTATGTTGTAGCATTTAAACCTAACAGGAGAAGGACCAAAATCGATTGCATTACTTTTTTGTTTTCAACTTGTTTTCGTGGCTGTACAAGACTTTGGGTGTGTTCTGAAGGTCGAAAATAATGACCTAGCCTGTAGTTTTTCAAAATAAGACAGTTTTACGAGATAATTTACCTACGTAATTAATAAAACATAATATTAAGCTGTAGCTTCGTTTAGAGACGTACTATAGTCGAAAAAGGCCATAATAAAAACAATGCTCAGATCCAAAATACTCAATAATTTTGCTTAATCTTTCTATCCATTGGTATTGGTGTTTCATAACTAGCCAAAAAAAAATTTTCAAACTAGCCAAAATTTTTTAAGCTATTGCATAGCTTCCATCGCAGAGCGCGGGGACCGAATCCAGAAATTCCGTAACGAAAAAACCTCACGCTCCCCACTCCGACGGGCGCGGAGGTATGGCTTGAAGACACGCTATGCAATAGCTGTACCGCGGCAGTCTCCGAGTGCCACACGTCTTTTTTTATACACAATATTTTCTTATACCTATGCGAAAAAAAAAATTATAGAGACCTTTTTCAAGAATAGCATCGCAGTCCCGAATTCTATGAGAATAAAAAAATTACACATTCAAATTTTGTGAGAGTATAATATAGCTATGTTTATTAGCAAAATTTACAACGACGTATATCTACAAAAATTTATTAGCCAAACCTTTCAGAAAAATAAAACTGTATCTCTTCAAAAAATTGTGTTCGCTTTTCATTTCTACTGACACGAAACATATTCATGTTACGCGTTAAATAAAATACAGTCGGTGTATCATTTGCATAAATATAAAACACTTGATTCCTGTGTACGGTGAGATAACCCAATTTGTATCCAATTTGTACCAATTTTACGGCAAAACAAACCGATAAAGGGTCTTGATGGTTTCCTAATTGCCCATATAATATTCAAAGCGGGAAATAATTGTAATAAGCAGAAGCTGAATTGGTAAAATATTAATCCTTCATGGGCACGTGTATATTTTTTATAGGCGGTGTTTAACTTTGAATATGTTTTGGGTCATAAATATAAATTTATAAGGGCACGGTTATACTCAATGCTAATTATACATTAATTTTAAATCAAGAGACACACACACCTCATGATACCTCCCTCGGTATCTAGAAAGCCTTTTCATCATTGCATTATTTCTTAATAATGTAATATAGATAATTTTTCAACAAAAAATATTGTAAAAGTGTTTAAACAAAAGAAAGAAATTACCCACTTATCAAAAATCAAAGAAATTTGAATCTAAACATTTAGTATTTGCAAATAATATTTTTATTAAAGATTTCCAGGTACGCATAGTATTATTTTTTTAAATAAAGCCCATAATCTTATAGTTTGAGGTCAACAAAGCCCGTGCCCTAATTACCGCTCTCTTAAATCACTTTTGACTGAGTCCCGCATAACAACTGAACAACTTATAGCATGAATATTTTATATCTTGTAAGGTATACTGCTTTTCATAATTTATGCCATGATTTATACAAAAAATGCTCTCTCTATGAGTTAATTTTAGCTTGTTATGAGATCTTTAAAATGATATTTTAATAATAGGAAAATTAGATTCCAAAGCTCTGAAATATGCCTTACTAAATCTAGAATTTAGAACTAATAGGAGTTATTACATTCTAGTTGATGTGAATTATAGAGTAGTTATTTGAATCGTTTACAAATTGATATTTTTGAAAGATAATAATACCTGTCTAGACATCATTATAAATTTTAAATACTATAGATACTTTTTCCATTAAAGTGTATCACGAAAACGTACAACCTACCGCGTAAAGTTAATACTAGGTATATATATATTTAACAGAAAAAAAAAACGTCATTATTGCAATTTTTTAAATAATCGCAATCGAAAGAAAGACAATTAGCACGTAAAATTACTTCAAGACTTCAATATTTATTAAGTAAAGTAAACAGGGGTTACCATGATATCTAAAAACAGTATTAATTCCAGTGTAGGAAAGTCATAACACGACGACCTAATACTAACTGTTAATACTGCTTGTAATAAAAAACCGTTTTATATTTAATCCCCCTTTCTCAGTATGAAGAAGAAATATCAAGAAGGCAAGTTTTATTTTAACCTTTAGTTCAGATGCTATGAAATATGGTAAAAAGTCTGCATCGATAACGTGCCGGCATTGCGAGATTTTCAACGACAAATTTTTATAAACGGATTTACCCGGATAATATCCTGGTTCCGTGACTGAGGTAAATTTTCTTTATATTATTATCAGTACTAGAAGTGAACTGGAAAATGCTACATTTTAATAACTGTAGATTACATTGTTTTGGGTAAGAATGTCAAATATTTAGACTCTGAAAGAAAAAGTTTTTGCACGTTTATATATTTTGGTGTTACATTCACAACTGCCGCCATGCGTGTTTCTTACAATAAAAAAATAATAATTGTTAATTTCAGATAATATATAAATGATATATAAATCAAAGTTCGATAACATTAATTATAAATTCAAAGCTGTTATGTTAGCTCTTTCAACAATTATAGTTTGAGTTTGATTTTTGTTTAAGTAATTTTTTTCATAAGCTAAAACCAAGATTGAAATCTTTGAAACGTTGAGCTAAAACCAGTACAACAAAGCCAAAATAATCGATCTGATGAATATTTGAAACTTGCAAGAACAATATTTGTACCATTGCACCCAAAAATCCCGCAATGCGTTACACAAATGAAATAACAGAAATGAAATATCTTTTTGATAAAAAACCACAGATACAAAGTTTTAAATAGACTAATGAGCAGAAAATATATCGGGACTGAAAATCTAGACTGTATTAAAATCTTCTTTTGCGATTTCAACATCGACCCTTGTAGCAATATTTATATTTTAGCGGGAAACCTTTGTGTTATTTTAACTTTTTTTTCTTTGACATCATAATTTAAACAAACTTCGTTAACGTTATTTACTTATTTTCAATACATATTAAAATAATATAATAATGAATTTCTTTCCCTTACATTGAAAAGGTTATGCTTTGCGTTAGTTCAATAAAATATCGGACACAATCTTTTCAATTAGTAAATTGGACGTGATAAAAGGCCTAAAAGTCAATCTTGATTAAAATGTTTTTAACCTTTATATGAAGACTGAATTTTTAACCGACTTGTTCTGACTGTAAATCTTTGCTCCTTTTAATCTATATATATAAAAGTGAAACCCATTTCGCGTTGTCACGGCATCACGTGTGAACGGGTGGACCGATTTCGATAATTCTTTTTTTATTATATTTCTTAAAGTACGAGGATGGTTCTTATGTAGAGAAAACGTAAATATGTACCACGGGCGAAGCCGGGGCGGTACGCTAGTTATTAATAAATTCTGTACTATACAACTTTTGAACATAGTTTTGAAATAATATAACAATTACCTACGTGAGTAGGTTTAAGTATCTTTTTTTCTAAAGAAAAAACTTGTTAGCTAAAGCAACTCTTCTGGACTAAAATAATAAAAATACCAACCATAAATTACATTATCAATTATCAATATCATTAATTTAGATCTTTCTTCTTATTATTATTGTTAGATACTACTCTAGCCGATGCATCCCGTAATAAAGCAAAGTTTCAGTGGTATCTGTCATATGCAAGTGTGCGATATGAGGTTAGAATTTATATTAGGTCAAAAGCAACTGAGATGACAGGATTTTCATCTAATTACAATTCTGGAGCATTGTTTAGCAAACATTGCAGTGAGGCATGTAAATTATTTCATTGTATTTATTTTTGGGTTTAATTGCTTCCTAGTGTAGTTATGTATATATTTTTAATTACATACTAGGTAAAACTATACGACAAGACGATTTTCTTACCTCACTAAGATTCACACAATAGTTATAAGTATTGATATTATAATGTATGAATTATAAAAGTGTAATAACGGTAGTTTAGAATAAGTAACAAATTAATTATTATGG
>CAJQZN010019950.1:0-12145 GCA_907164685.1 Colias eurytheme
GCATATAATAGCTCATATTTCTACATTGTTTAAGTTTTGATCTATATATTTATTAATTTTAGTTTGCGTGTTTCCTGCTTCGAGCTTCCTAAATTGATGCCTCAACTACTAAAATAACATTTTCGCATAACGCATTTCTGATATATAGGCTTTTCATCCTCGTACAAAGCGGGAGAGACCACACTGTCCACAAGCTGCTGGCCCTTATTGTAGCTAAACTCAAGTCCATACAAAAACAGGCATAGTATACAATGTTCCAATCTATTGCAGGCACCCTCGACTCACTGCACACAATTATTGTGCAACGCTGTTACGTTCGTTTCGCACAAACGTCGGAATATAAAATTGAAAATCATACTAGGAATTGGCACGTATATAAAATGTGCCAAATATGTATATCCCTTTCTGTGACATACCATGTCAGCCGGATTATTGTAAATATTTGTATGTTTCATTTTAATTTATGTATTTCTAAACTACTATTTGGTGCTTCCTGAAAAATAAAACTTTAACACGGTGAAAATAGATCTGGTAATTTATGGGAGTTATAACTTATAAGCCCTTTTTAATGAAGTTATGAAATCATATTAACTCTACAGTAGTCGCGTATCTAAAAGTGACGTGTGAGGTCGCGTAGTCTACAAGGGTATACCATTTTTGAAACAAGAATAAATTTTCATGGCATTTTCAATATATTTTCATGGTGTTTTCATGGCATTTCCATGGCATTCATATGGCATTTTCATGGCATTTTCATGGCATTTTTATGCCATTTTCATGGCATTTTCATGTAATTTTCAAGGAATTTTCATGGAATTTTCAAGGCATTTACAGGGCATTTTCATGGCATGTTCATGGCATTTTCATGGCATTTTCATGGCATTTCCATGGCATTTCCATGGCATTTTCATGTTATTTTCATGCCATTTTAATGGGATTTTCATGTCATTTCCATGTCATTTCCATGGCATTTTCTTGGCATTTTCATGCCATTTTCATGGGATTTTCGTGTCATTTTCATGGAATTTTCATTGCATTTTCATGGCATTTTATGATATTATTTTCGATTACAATTTATATCCAGTATAGGCATCTGCTGCTGCTTCTCTACATGGTCTTCTTTGCTATCTAAACTTGACTAGTCGCCACCAAGATCATCACGATAATGGTCTTCGGCCAACCAAACCTCGATCAGTCTCTTTCGTCTGTTGTCCATAATTATCTAAAGAACTCTGTTTTTACCTGCAAATTTTACCTGTAACATTATTTTTAAAATCGCAATATAATATTTGTAAAAAATAAATGAAACAGTCACAACAAAATCCTTACGTAGCTGGTCGCGAATTTTGCGGAGCCCCTGTTGCACAACCACACGCACCCGACTCTCCACGCTGCACCGAGTGCATTCGGCAATTATTCAACTTAGAGTACACGAAGGATGAAATAACTGGAGCTATTAGATTTTTATAAATTTGTAATTTTGTATCACTGGATTACACGTGTAGACAACGCGACTACTGTAGGGTTAATTAATAAGGAATGTTGCCTGAGTTTTAGTTATGAATTTAATTCGATTCAAGCATTAATTAAAATATACTTTTATTGATATTACTCGACCTTATTGAATGATTGTAAAACACCGAAGATTTCAGGATTAAAGAGTCACGTGGAAAAATTTGTATCAGTTTGATATACCTATGATTAAGAATCAGGGATCATTAAGAATTCCTTTATCAAAATAGTTAGTTTAATATCATTAAAAGTTTCTTATCTCAAACTACTGTAATTTCTAAGTTCTTCATTGTTTTGGGCGTCGGTAATTTATTGTGCTAACAACGTCTAACAATATCGGGTACCACCTAATTATTAACCCGTATAGTAAACAACTATGTAGTTGTAAACATAATAACTAAAGTTCCTCTAACCTCAAGATGTCGGTCAACCAGACTTGTCTTAGCTTAATTATAATGTCTTGTTTGTTGTTTTCAGTAATTGATGATATGAGTCATTAATTAATTTAAATTTGAATTGATGTGCTCTACAACTAGTGTTGTAATGTAGATTATAGGTACAGTTTACATCGGTAAGAATGAAATACAGTGTCTTTGAGTTTTACAATGTCTATCAATTATTTAGTTTATAAATCCAGACAATAATAAGTTTTTAAAGGTACATTAAATATTATAGTTTCCCTTGCACAAAATACTCATTCAGTAGAAAAACACGACAGTATCAAGAATTATTATGAACAAAGCAACGAGGAACCAATTATTTATTTTCATAAAGTCATTTAACTTGTCCTGAAATGATATCATGCAACAAACTTCGAAATGAAGCTGTGAATTGTGAATACAAACGAAATTATTTAGGTAAGCAGACTTTGTGCAAGCTAATTTGAACACCAGAACTAAATAATTACTTGACTTTATGGTTGCAATTACGATGACATAACTTTAAGTTGGGACAATAGTTGAATGATTAATGTAAAACTGCATTAAACAGAAGATTTATATACCAGTTGGCAAGAAATTAAATACGGACAACGAAAATAAACGCTGCTAGAAAATTTACTAAAAAGAACAAGTAACCATTGAAGTAAATACGAAGTTTCTCCCTCATTTAGCAACTTATTGTTATAATTGATAATAATTTTAAATACACTTGATCATTGATGCCTCAACTACTAAAATAACATTTTCATTTTCTTATTTCTGAATGATTATATTCAGTCAATTAGTGTGAAAAAAGTGTGAAGTCTCGTGTCCCCTTAGTGGGGTAAGGGGCAGATGCATTATTCATACATCTGTTTCACTGATCGATTTTCTTTAGGGACAAGTAGGTGATCAGCCTTCTGTGTCCTGCCAGACCGAGACATTTTTTTTTCTTCGTCTCCACCGGGAATCGAACCCAGGACCCCTCAGTTCTACGCTCACGCGTCAACCACTGTACCAAGGAGGCGGTCCAAAGTCAATTAGTACTTATACCTATTCTATCGCAACATAACACTATATAGATCCTCTCGCCATGCATCGTATACTACAAGAAGACGCCATACATCCGTATGTGACACTAATTTAAGGAAGTTTATACGTACGTATCACCTAAAGAAATCATACAAATTAAATTATACCCCTCAAACAACTTCGTTAGTCTTAAACGTGCGAATTTTCTCAACCATTAAAATTAAAAAGCACAATTTTAAGAAGAAATTACTACAATGTAAAATGAGGCTACAATGCTATCAGCTGAGTGGAGACTGCAGTTCCGGAGCGCACTCACATAAACGAGAACTTTAAAATGTGCCTGTATTTAATACGTATCTTTTCTGAACGTTTTTAAAATTTATTGAAAACATTTCTAAACAAGCTTTTAGTTGAACATTATTTGCCATCATTGCCGAATGGCCTAGAATAATATGATAAAATTCCTAGACAGCTCAAATTATGTTAACTTAGGTACACTTAGTATTTTTTGTTTTTTTACCGTATATAAGAAAATGCGTTTGTTATAATAGAACGAATTAAACCAATATATATTTCAGTAACATATTTGATAAAAAATATTTGTCCTGAACGGTTTAAAACATAAAATATGGATGTTTAATTTTTAATTCTCATGATTCAATACTGCGTGTGGAAATATTAAATTCAAATTACAATTATTTATCACTGACAATAAACATATTTTTTCCTTTTGATACTTTACATTTTAATTCTATGTTCATATTCATATACTCATGACCTGATGTTTTGTTTAAATAATTATAAATATGAATATTATAGGGAGACTTTTTCGCACCCAAAACCACAACCAACACAAAATATATTAAAAGTGGAAGAGACAATGTGAACGCCTAAATATTTATGTGTGCAAAAACGTGGAATCCACGGTCTGCCCCATTTTAAATAATAAAAGGCGCTGAGTACTTCGTTTATAAAATGTTGTATTAAATTATTAAATGTTATGACTCTAATATTATGAACGTCATGAGGTTAATCACTTATAATACCACAAGAGCTTCAAAATTATCGGGTATTTTCCGATAGCTTCGTTGCAAACAAATGAAGGAGTCAAGTTTTTAGTCAAGGTTAAAAAATCACGAGCGCGAAGCGCGAGTGATTTTTCCTGTAAAACTTGACGACTTTATTTGTTTGCAGGGAACCTTGAGGGAAATGCCAGATAATTTTGAAGCTCGTGTGGTATTCGGGAGATTATTTTTCCGTCCCAAATGTCGGCCAATAATTTCACAATTGAATTGAACCTGTCAGTTTGACGTCAACGACCAGAGAAAATTTTCAAAAAATATCAGTATAATACCATGTAGGTTGTACCACGTGACGTCGAATGGTGCAATTCTATTGGTCGATATTTGGGTCGGAAAAATAATCTTAAATATAATTATTACGTTTTACCCTTGCTTGTATTATCTTCTTTGATTTCATTAAATAATATCTACCGATTCTTAATTACGAAATACCCATACTATCACTCAAATGAAAAACCGGCCTTTGCTCTATTAATTAACAAACGTTCTCCCTCCTAATCGTTCACAATTTGTAATTGAAATTCCATTCATCAAAACCTTAAAAGCGTGAAGGCATTCTGTGTCCCAATTTAAATAGAATTTATGGGAGAAATACGGTCGAAAAATCTTTTTACCGACCGTCAATAGAGATTTCCGCACCTATCGGACACATGTCGCTTGTCCGTGTGTCGTACGCAGATATTTTTGCAAACCAATTTAAATATCCTACACCATTTAAAAGTTATGCAGGCGCAATTCCATTTTTTTTTATAAATTTAGAAAAAGTTACTATATTGTGGTTGATAAATTTTTTTATGTCAGAGCAAGCAAAGGAGCAGATGGGCCACCTGATGTTATGTGGTCACCACCGCCCATAAACACTTGTAACACTAGAAGTGTTACATGTGTGACATTACATTCATTTAATTTTGGATAAGGGGGTAAAGTTTGTGTCTAATTATGCAAAATGTGCAATGGATTTGCATCACATTTAGCACACTGATAGTTTATAATCTGGATTAACACGAAGGATAGTTTTATCCTAGTTCAATCCGGGAGAAGCTTTAATGGTCGGCGAGTTATCGTACATTAATTATAAGGAACTATCCCCGGCTTTATAATAGGATTATAAGTCCATAAATTTATATATTTACCTTCATTTATATTGCAAAAATCTCTGCTTCTCGGTCTCGAGTATACGCTAATTGAGATTTTATTTGTGTTGACAATACTAATGTACAAGATAAACAGAGATACTTACGTATCTTGTTAGATCATAGTAGTTAAATATAATTTGTTATTATATTTGCAGGAGTTATTTATAAAGATACAATATAGGTAGGTAAATTTATATTTTCTTTTAAAGATTTTCTATTAAAACGGATTAACGCTTCCACTTTATATTCAAGAGTCAGCTGCATTTTGACAGCATGTGTACATACAGATACATTTAAATCATAATGAATGGAAAGGCCGATATAGCAGGCCGACGGGTAAGCACGGATCGCACTAAATCACAGTTAAAAGGCTTCATTGTGGTCCTCACTGACAAAGGATTCGTACGTCGTAATGGAATGTACGTTCAGAATTAAACAGGGCAGTTTCCTCTGGGATTACTCTGCCCACTTGTCACCTCTAGAGTTGAATCTTTCAGGAAAAGGTTAAAGGCAATGGATTATGGAAACTGAGCTCTTAAAAATAACGTGAGACGCTTTTTGCAAGCAACGCTGCAGATGGATGCATTTTCTTTAGATAAAATGCACGGAAGTTGTTAATATTAAATGATTTAACAAGATGTTCATCAGATAGTAAATAATGTCAGCTAACTTACATTACAATTTTTTAATGCTATTAAGTTTTATATTTTATAAAATAGTTATTTTATAAAATAGTAGTAGTTTCTTCAAATGTAACAAATAAAAACGGACTTGTTTGAGATGGAAAATCTGCGCAACAAATTATTTTATATTTTATTCACTATTATTAATGGCTCATGGCACTATTATTAATCATTTGAAACGTTATCGTTATATAACACAATTTTTTGCACTGGAGTGAGATAAAATCATAGATGAAAAAGCGCAATACAATAATCCGTATTCGTGTACAACGCTCAGAATTGCAGGAATGTTGGAAGGCAAATGCAAAGTTCGTTAGTCCATTTTACAGGAAGATAGTTCGTATTGAAAGTGTTTTAAATTTTTACACCAAAAATACTTCTATTGCTTTTAGGATGAACGTTTTTAACAATCCCTTGTTTCCGTCCCGGCAGGACATAGTCTCACGTGCACGTTTCGAAAAAAATAACTATGTAACGGGCGTTTTAAGTTTTTGCATGCCTTCGGTTATATTTTCTTTTATATGCAGAATATGGCTAAATAAGAAATTTGGTACTAATGTCTTATTATTTGATGTAAGTATATCGTTGATACGTAAACATGCCGATTCAGTGTTAAAAATACTGAACAATACGACCTATTATTAACAAATTTTGAGGCCACATTAAAGTTATTGACTAAAAATCACGACATTGACGAGTGATCGATTACGCGTTGTTAAATACCTAATCACTAAGGACGGACATACATTGACGAAGAACATTCCTATCCATAGATAAATTCCTATCTATAGATAAAATGATTTTCAGAATTTTACCATAAGGCGATCGAAATAAATCAATATTATCAACATCTTAGATAAGATTGTAAACCATCCGTATCAACAGTGGAATTACGTTATTTTTTTGCGTTTTTATCAAAAAACATGTCGATTTAAACGCGATTCAGGTTCAGGGATTTTTGACGCAAAAATGAATTGTGGTTTTGTTCGGGATTCCGTAGCAAAAAGCCATGCACGGAATTCTGATAATTTTGTAGGCCACCAAATATGATTTTATGATCCTTAATTTTAAAATATTCACACTTTTTACATATGTGTTTAAAAGTCTTAACTCATTGTCTCACATTACATTTTCAGATACCCACTTTATCCTATAGATATCTAAGTATTTTTGGCAACTCATGTTTGCAGTATAAATAAGTTTACTATATCGAGTATTTCACTTCCCCTATATGATCTTACATAACCAACAACAGCTTACTATCACCCCACTTCATAGAAACAGTTCCGCTCGCTTTAATAATCCATAATCCAGCTATGTGTTTGCGATCGTTAATTCACTTAACACACTAAACGCTGCTTAATTGTGAAGTTCGTGATCGAGCTGCTGGAATGACGAGCAAACAGGAAAATTAAACAGATTTTACATTGTTACGCTTCTCAGGGCACATTCGAGCGGCCTGATTTTAAGCTCCAATGCGCAAAACGCTTTATGAAAATATAAATATATCCAGTGGAATATGCATGTCTCATGTGGCTTTTGTATGTTTGTTTACTGAAAGTTTTTTTATAATCGACATATAGAGAGCCATATTATTCCAGGTTGCCATAAAAAAATCGAAGTCTACTTTTGGGGAAAATTAATTTTCATAATTATGATATGTTTCTCTGCTGTTCTGTGCAAATTTTAAAAGTAAATTAAACTGCAATAAATGTTTTAGGTTTTATGATAAGTACATCTTATCATCACTAGTTGGTAAAAATATCAAATACCATATCGTGTAACTCTACATTTCGACGATAAAGATTTATTTGTTAAAACCTTACGTTAGAACCTTAGAACCTTTCGTTACATGTAAAGTCTACACTAGGAAGTCGTCCATAACAAATGTAACTGCTTAGGACTTTCCCGGTACTCGGCAAATTGCTACGTAACATTTCGTTTTGGTCCAGAGAGAAACTTCCGAAATTGGGGAGTTTAGAGCAAAGTTGAAGAATTTCAAAGCCCGGAACGCAATGAAAACTTTGACATTCAACGAACATACAATAATTAATTGGTAGATATTTAGTTAATATGTGAGTTTTCATGAACGTGGAATTACTTTTTATAACTCTTTACTACTCTTATTCACCGAAGACACTTGACATATAATATGATAAAATAAATAAATGAGTAATAATAAGTTGCTATAATTGATATCTTATTATAATTTTATCTTTATTCAGTTTAGTAGAAAAAGGGACTCTTGAAATCTATTAATCATCTATTACTATTGAAAAATTTATATTATTTCGAAGTTTATAGATATTAGTTAATATGCTATCTATGTGTGATAAGCTGTTGCTTGTTGTTTTGTATAAATTTTTCTTTCTAGAAATAAGGTGATCGTATTTCTGCTTCCATGCCTTGCTAGAACTAGACATTTAATTTTTTTGTATAAAACAAAATCGTTCAATACATATTATCCAAGAAGGAATTTGTCATTTCTATTATAGAAAGATGGATTATTCACATGTTTGGTTTAATAAAGATTAACACTACTGTACAGTAGTTGCGTGGTCTACACGTGTAATCCAGCGATACAAAATTGCAAATTTCTCTGCTCCAGTTATTTCATCCTTCGTGTACTCTACGTTGAATAATTATTGCCGCATGCAGTGCCTTCGATGCGCTATGCATACATTCTGCAAATAAAAACTTTGAATCTATTCAACGTCGTGATTTCCTCATGGAGGGCGCTGGCTTGAAAATGCCATGCAAATGCCATGCAAGTGCCATGCAAAAGCCATGCAAATGCCATGCAAGTGCCATGCAAATACCATGCAAATGCCATGCGAATTCCATGCAAATGCCATGCATATGACATGCAAATGCCATTTGCATGGCATTTGGCGGCCGGCCATGCCGCCGGCATTTGCCTTCTTTGCCTGCGGCACGCACGGCTTTTGGTTGCCGGCGGCAGTTTGCTTGCGGTTTCGATACGGAGTGGTAGCGTTGTCGTATTCATATAATATACAACATTATTTAATATAAGTAAATAACGAAATGACAGAATTTAACTGGGATGACAGTGCAGTACTTTTATTAATAGAAAAGTAAGAAAGAAAATGAACCATTATGGTAAAGCCGGCGGCCTGCATTCAGCGGCAAGGCGGTCTGAAACACACAAAAGGTGTGCAGTACGTGCAAAAAGTTTATATGTTCTGACCATTTTGAAATTGTATGCTTATTTTGTTTGCAAAATACTGATTAGACTAGGTATTTTATGTAAATATTTTTTTTGATCTCATAATATAATGTGAATTATGTGATATAGCGACTGAAAAGGAGGTATTTTTTGTTGTAGTTGTTTTTTCTAATCACAAAAGATATAGTTGTATGTTTTATTGATTATTTTGAATAGAAAATATATAGTAATGAAGATTTATAAATAAATGAACAGACTTTTTAATTTATTTGTGTACTTTTTCTTGTTCATATTTAATATGGTATTATACCCTTGTAGACCACGCGACCTCACACGTCACTTTTAGATACGCGACTACTGTAGGGTTAAATAAAAAATGATGATTGCTTCAAATTGAGTTAACATTATAAACAACATATTGAGTGTTTAAAATTGAGAGTATATTGAAAATTGTTTTAATTATTAAATTTTATAAAATCAATATCAGGCCGCCCAGGTTTCACCCATGGTAGAGGAACGTATTGCTATAGCACTTGGGGATCACTTACTTATCCAATGATATATTTTTATCAGTCCAGCAGATTAGCGTGTTCAAACAAACAAACAAACCCATCAGCTTTATATTGTTATAAGTACCCACATAGATTTAAAAACCATGCTAAGCTGTTATCTTACTGAGTGTATCATGTATGGAAAATACTTTACCTTATGTAGGTATTATCTCGAAGATTACTGGCTGACTTATCAGTTATCATCAGATAAACTAAATGCGTCACTTGTAGGAATCCGTAAACGCATCCGCATGTGTATAAATAGATATAAAATTTTCTTTTACTTACGTAACTTTATCGATTGCTACAATGCTATTTTATGGAGATATAAAATATACAGGCTCAGTGGCGTGCCATGACTGAGGCCTATGTCCAGCAGTGGACAAGTGTAGGCTGACAATGATGGTGATGATGAAGATAAAAGATACACACTTTTAAAAAAAATGAGAAATATTTCGGTTTTCAGAATATTTTATTTATTTTTATATCCTAGCGAAACGCCAATTTGTAATAAAGTATGCTATAAAAATAATAATATGTTAACAAAGTAAAATGACGTTGAAGAATTGAGTTCTAAATTTTTAAATATACAATTACGCTAACCGACATCAAAAAGGAGGTTCTTAAGTTGATTGGTATTTATTTCTATAGAAACGGCTATTTTTTCTAATACGTAACATTTTGTAGCCTAAATTGTGTATTTTAAAAGTAATTATTAAAACAAAGGCATCTTAACTTTCGTTTCAAATACTTTAATATATATTTATTCATATGTGAAGTATGTTTGAATGTTTGTTTTTCAGTGAATGGTGTTAAGTGGTCAATGTTTGATCTATCAATCAATTGCAATCTTAACATTACGGTCACATTCATATGATAACATAATTAGCTTTTAGTAAATACCTACTCTTATCGTGTAACTCAAATAAGATTAGATAAATATAAAAAGTTACTAGTCATTAGTACCGACTATTGTAGTATTTTTATTTTACTATGACTTTGCGTAATCCCACATGTATGTGATCAAAGGTTATACTTTATCGACCTATTCATACAATTTTTGACGTAACAACGTCTTATAATTCGAGAGAGCCGGCTGCACGCACGAAAAAACATGACTCATACGGCGTTACTTCGCTCTGAGGCGTTCCATGTAGGCTTGAAGTGCAAGCGAGAGCGCGGAACGAGCGACAAAGAAGCACAATCAGACGTTGTCACGTTCAACTATCGTCAGTAAACCGACTTTACAGACAACCAATTTTTTTTTAAAAGAAATCAGTTATAAAATGAAGCAAGCAACATGCATGATCTGAACGAAATTATAATTAAAAGATTCCCTTCTTAACCTTCAATATTTAATGTCATAATAGAGCAAGAGTTAATTTATATCTCTAATTTGTTGGACCCTTCTCAGTGGTCTGTCTAAAGCTGATTATCAAAGTTACTAACTAACAAATTAAATTACTAAAGATGTAGCTAAAGTTATTAAAGGCCTTTGACTAAGGGACCCTGAACCTCCTCTGATAATGTTATTGCGCGTACTTCAAGCAAATTATCACTGTCATCAAATACTGTATAATTATTTTAATAAAGAACCATGAAAGTCTTCAACTTAATAGTGTAAAACAACTCCTTAACTACTAACTACGTAAGTATTTAACACTAAATAACTTTCATCTAATATCAAATGATAGATGCTTTGGAAATTCATGGTACATCTATAGCAGTGAAAAGCTTAAACATGACGAACATGTCACATACCTATACGCATTGCTCTATGGTAGGACACTGAAAATTTCAGGCATTTTTCAAACACTTATTACCGTTGTGAATTATTAATGTATTTTATGCCGAGTTATGATTTTTTCTACAAAGTATATATTTTGTACGCAATCATTCACTTAAAAGAAAAGTGTAAAGAAAATAAGAAAAGAATACACATTTTATTGTTCGTGAAAATCCTTGTGATTAATGACGGTGAAAATAAATATTCGGCCGTAGGATTGTTAGCAAAAGTAGGCCTATTTTGGAGATAAAAATAATCTTAGTGGAATTAGCTGGGTAGACGCCCGCGTTCTGACGCTCAGACTTAAGTAATTCTGTCGAGAAACTTAAAATTATTTTATTTTAATAAAATTTGAGTCTAAAAATAGATAAATAAGTCATGATTGCGAATACAATCTTGATTTTAAAATATCGATCGCGTAGTTTTGGTATAAAATATTTAAAATCCTGAGTGAGTTGAGATCTTGTCAATACCAATTTATTTCATTGTTTTATATTCCTTTATTTTGTAGCTCTAGCAGGCTCTAGCCTTAAAATTATATCACAGTGCCATAGTATGCACATATTATAATCTTATTAGACACTGATTAAACGCGCGGCAGAATCCGCGATAACAGTTAACACAAGCGTAATTTAGTTTCAGGCTTCCCTAATTATTAGTCATCAGGCGAAATGTATGTATAGGAAACTAGGAAAGATTAAAGTATTGACTTAAGACTCATCAAAAATACGATTTTTTATATTGTGTTAAAACTCAA
>CAJQZN010019952.1:0-21572 GCA_907164685.1 Colias eurytheme
TGAATTTATTCGTTTCCTATTTATTTAGGGGAGAACGTTTGGTCATTCTGCACTTTTGACACTTTATGGGGCGTGATGAATATCGATGGACTATGAACGATAGAATTGAATTGAAACGAATGTGTTTAGGAATTTTGTAATACTCTAATTAACTAAACCACAATAATTGTGGTTTAGTTGATTCCCTATTCTTAAATGGAATTAGCAATAAATCTGTCAAAATACGAGTTCTCACAAGAATAGTGAATGAAATAAATGAAATAATATGTTGATAAGAAGACAAATTAGATTCACATTGAGTTAATTTAATTTGTGTTGAATAAAATAAGTAGTAATATTCCTATAAATGATCTGTTTCCTTCTGATTTCTCAGGTTTGGAAATAGGTCTATCGTTTTTATTGAAAAGATTGGTTTTCTTCTTATTTAATAATATCGAACAATACTTTAAAGATCCTTTATTAAAAGTAATTGAATGTGTTTAAGGCAATAACTGTCCAGTCGTATGCTTGGACCTACAAAGTCTCATGTTACTGTATTGGCGCCTTACATTCACCTTAGATGATATTTGTTCTATCGTTGTCATAAAATATATTCTTTGTGTGTTTCATTTTATTGGCTATTGATTTTATAATCCAAGCTTTATTGATTGTTGGGAATCAATGGTAGATGTCATTATGGATGTTTATTACTTGCTACTTTTGATTTGATTTTTAGATTTGTATACTTTGGGTAAGTAATAAAATACAGTATTCATTAATTATTTTCTAATATCTAGGTTGTATGATGTAACGTGTGAGTTTGTAATTTGATGTTTTTTATTTTTTTTTTATTATTAGCAACAAAAATCTTACGATGATGAATGAGTTAAGTATCAAAAGATTACTAAACCGTAGGTTATTTAGTAGAAGGATACTACGAAGAAGGTCTGGCACAACCGTGCTTGTGTTTACAATCTTAACAATATTTGGAAAATAATACGTAATTAAATCAACGAAATGTTCGATAGATATTAATTAATTATCAACCATATATCCTTTGAAAATATTTCAGTACTTATCATAATCCTTCGGCGTAAGCAAAATAATTGCTCACGTGATCGTTATCAGCTGTAATCTGTATCTAAGATATTTTATTGCACTTGCGAGCCTCTCCACATAGTCTTGATGGCGCATAACTTCTTTCTTAATCATAAGTACTGATAAGAACACGTGAAATGCAATGTCTGTCAAGGGGAACATACATCAATCAATCAGTTTTATAGTCCTGTGACTTTTTACGAAATTATACGTTACTAGCTTCCGCCCACGACTTTGTACGTGCATCCCCGTTTTTCCCCCGTTCCCGCAAGAATTTCGAGAAATCCTTTCTTAGCGGATGCCTACGTCCTAACATCTACCTGCATGCCAAATTTCAGCCCGATACGTCCAGTGGTTTGGGCTGTGCGTTGATAGATCACTATATCAGTCACCTTTGAGTTTTATATATACGTTATATTAAGAAAGTCATAACCTACAAGATCAAATCTCGAACATTTATTTATTCAACTAGACTTATTTTAATAATGCTTTATTTATAAAACACCTATAATTTTAAATTTGTTCAACTTCGGCTTCAGAAAGAAAATAAGTTTACCGATTTAATAATGAATAACAAGTAATAATCGATGTCCGTGAAGCTGGAAACTTTATATCTAGATATTAGATAGAAATGAAGTACTTTTCTAATGTAAATATAAATTTATAAAGAATAGAAAATGCCGTAAAACCAAAAATATCAAATTTTCTATTGTAGTTAGTTATTTTTCAGGTTAGAGAAGCACTAATTTCGTAGTAAAATAATATCAAATTGTATCAATTCTTATTCCACCATTTATTATATACATATTTGCAAAGTTATTAGATTTCGTTTACTCAAGGAGCAATAACATACAAGAATAGAAAATTGTTTGAAATGGTATCCTTTTGATAAACTAATTTCTATAGCCTTTCGACTCAGCGGCCTTTACTCCGAGGACAGAGGTAAACGTACTAGGAAGGTTAACACACGATTAACCTTAGGTTATGAACTTTGCACCAAATTTCTGTAAACTTGTCACTTGAGGCCATTTAACTTCTGGCAAAGTAATCTGCGATCTCAGGAGTATGAAGCTTTCAGTAAAGTAAATATCTGTACATTTGTTATTATTATCAAAGCCATTTAACGAATTTAATGTTTATACTGCTGTGATTATTATAACACCAAAAGCTGTTACATATATAATATTTAAAGTCGAGATATTCCAAATTCTGTTTTATGTTTATTGCTTTTCATAATGACGTATTTTTTATCCTGACGATAATTATTTATTAAAAATAATGTTTGCACATTGTCACGAACTTTCGTTTTAAAACTGTAAATTGTCGAAACTCGAAGCTTATAATGGCAAGCTTTGTTTTAATACATTCATTTAAAGAGGTAAATCACACTGTGACCAATTTTGGCATTGACACGAACATCGGCTTGAAATTTCACTCTAATCTGGTTAAACTTATCTCTACAGAAGTCATGTAAGCTTTATTTTTACCGTCGTTTTCACTTGCGTCTGTTTTATCAATGTTTTAACACGGGAATTTAATTAAATATAAATGAAAGTCTCTATAAGGTTGTCTTAAGAGTACTGAAATGATTAAAAATTATTATAGCTACGGGAAAATTGGTTGATATTTTTATTAGTTGAGTTGATATTCCTCTTTCCGGAGTGAATGTGTGAAAAGTATCGGAAATGTTTTAATTATTATTGTAAAAAATTTAATTCCATGCAATATGTACTTATAAAATGAAAGTCCTGTATGGGAATTTCAGTATATTAATATTTAGTGTTTGGCAAATATTTTGTTCACTGACCAATTTAATTTCCTGCTTTTTAATTACGTATATTCGGAAAAGGTATACTTTAATATTCTTTGGTAGTTATGACGCCTCATCATCACTGAAATATTATGACAATGAAGAGGTGTGTAACCTTGAAAATATTTTTTCTTCATGTGATAAAATCAAGTACGTACATAATTATGAATGAAACACAACACATTTAGCACATCCTGGACAGTAAGTGCATGACTCGCGAATCAGAAGCGCTCTTGGGCGGACTAACTTGTTTTTAAATACAGCACTATTTGCTTATAACAATCGTACCGCTGTGAGACTACGAAAAGTTTCAATAAGGCACAATATTAATAAATCATAAAATATTTATTTTAGTTTACTTGTTAGAATTGAAGTAGAAAATAGTGGTAAATTGTTATTTGAAAATGCTATTAAAATGTTTTGGAATAGTTCGAGAATTGATTTGTAGAATTATACTACGATTATTAAATATAATTTCATTTTCATACATATAGGGCACCCCTTTTGTAAGTGTATTCGTCCCTATTTAAGTAATTTTCTTCGAATCATATAAATTTGTCTACTAAATAATCTTATATTGGTAATTCTTTATATTTATGGGTGGGAGCTATTATTCGTGTTTAGAAATACGTGTTGTCTATGCAAAACGTACTTGTCCACAGCGCTAACAGGAAAACTGCGAATGTTCCGAAGTCCACAGCATTAGCGCTATCAGGATCTAAACCAGCGACCGTACTCGACATTCCTCGTGAGATAAGGGTTTTCTAGTGAAACAGCTTCACTCTGAACGCTTATTTCCGATAACAATTTGTAAGGAAATGTGTTGGATGCAGTAAACATTATGTTATTTGCCGACATAGAAATCGAGTTGATTCGTGGGCGGCGCAATATTGCGACGTTATGGGGGATTACAGCGTGTGTTATAATTATTTGCTGATAAAATGTGTGGCGCTTGCGAATGTTGCATGACGGTAATACGGCACTTTATGTTAGGATGTCTTAATGCTTGTCAGCGTATTTAATCACTGTTTCTGATAAAGGCTCCATTCGTATGCATAGTTGTGTTGTTATACTTTGCTCCTCCTAAGGAAATACACACTTGGTGTCAGGTTTAGACTCACACGCACTCTTTGACTTTAGTTACCTATCTTTAGTAACCTTTACCAACTTTACCTGTACTAAGTACTGTAGTAGATACGTAAAAAGCACAAGTGCATATGTATCCTCTCAATCTATAGGACTGAAATTTAATACGACCAGAGAGAAGTTTGATGAGCCCTCATACACACGGATGGCTGCATTATTATTTACCTAATTATTATCCATAACTCTATTAAACGAATAATCTACGACGCAAATTGGGGCTTGAGTGTTTGCTACTTTTAAAGCTGTTCGCGCATGTATGAATATAATATCTCGAGAGTTAGATAAACAGACTTCATCTCGGACTATGAGCTATGTCGTAATCGTAAATTTAGTTACATTTGTTTTTAGTATTGAGCTTCTGATGGAATTGTTATTGTATGTGCTTTGAATACGGTGTTACTGGTATGTCGGTTAAGCTGTGATAGGATTGCTACGAAGTAAAGGTTTGTGTTTAATTGTAAATCTTCACTGAATATACCTATTTATGTACTAGTTATAGATATGCTTTGTTATATTATCTTCTAAAAGAGAAAGAGTTTATACGTAGATTAAATTATTATTAGGGAATAGTCTATCTCTTAGACTGCCTGTGCCTATTATGATGATAAATCTGAGAAAGGGCAGTTATGTTTTGCTTTTTATAATGAACGCAATCATTGTATAGCTCTACCATTCTTAATATAATTATAATTATTGAAAAAATCATAACATACAGTACGCACCTGTCAATTCTATGCTGTTTTTTCATTGAAGACAGTAAATAAAGCGAATCGAAGGCCATGGTCACTTCATACCTGATAAGGTTAAATATACACTACAGTATTCGAGATGGCAGGTTGAAAGACGTTTTATTTGTATGTAATTAGTCTGTGCAACTGTTATGTGGCTTGGTCGAGGAGAATAAACAATCGAGTGTCAACACTTGAAGGAGCGATGACTCGGTGCGCCGGCGCATCCACTCGCCTTGAAACCTTCCTCTTTTTTTTGTTATTAACCTTAAAGAAGTTCGACATTTTGAAAATCTCTATTGTGGAAGATAGATAGACCCATAAATATAATTATTATTGAAGTTTTTGAACGAGAAACCATCACAAGTATTTGACAAGATCAGTTGAGTATGTAACAAGTGTGGTATCATGTTCTACAAACATTGCAATGATGTAAAAACATTAAAAATAAATGTTATGATAACGAGTGTTTGTATACACAAAACCCAGTTAAATATTGAAAAATTGTAATGACTTTTATTACATAATATAAAGATAATTTTACACACTATAACATGATACAACTGGATCCGAAAACTTTATTTCATAATGTTTGGTGAGAAATTCTTACCATATATAAATGATTGCTTGGTATTTGACTTGACTCAGTTTCTTATACCTATGTCTTAATTGAGACTTTTTTTTAGTACGAATGGAATGAAAGAAACACATATTTGAGACCTTGACCTTTGATCTTTGAAATTTTATTCGTAGTTTTAGAGCAATCAAAGTGAAATAATTTAAATGGTTAATGTTAATGTTACAAAATCATTCGTAGCACTAAAATCATATCCATAGAAAGCAAGTCACACCTACAAATGTCTTCAATAACACATGTTTATTTACTGAAAATATGGTTACGTAAATTGAATGGTAAATTTTTATAGGTGATAAATTAGACTTTAAACATTTGTAGAGGCATCGATCATTCGTAATTTATAGAACGATTTTATCGCCACTTTTACATTAATAGTTTAACATTCAAGTAATATCTTCGAAGTTAATACTTGCTATAAAATTACACTTTTATACGTCAAATTTTCATTTTATATTTATTTGGATAAGATTGATGTTACGACGGATTATTGTTAATTTCACAAGTTTTATATTAATATGGGAGATAAACTCAGGCGGGATAAGTACGAGATTAGCCTGAAATCTATACGAATAATTCACGAGATAACCATTGAATAGTTAACAAATGTGTGAACAAAGTTATGTATGAATTGTATTTTATAAAAATATGTTACGTTGGGATGATAATACGTAGTAATCACGAGATTATCGACGCCCACCTGGCTTCCCATAGAGGTTATACCAGCTCGGAATCAACATGGATATATGAAATCACATGTATTTTTCTACTATTGATTTTTACATATTTCCGTTGTTGTACAATTTTTATAGCCGATGAGACAACGATGCCTGTTGTTAAGTTCTTAATAATATGTAATAGTTGGAGGGATACAGCTATGTTCATATACGTAATACTGTGCATTACAACTCTATAAAAGAGCAAATTTTAACTTATAGAGTTAATACAAATTTTAATATATTACTATGAAGATAATAGTTTAAATGTATTCTGTATTTTTGATGAATTTGTATGTTTTCAAAAGCACTGGCTTTGAGACATTTATATAAAAATTCTATGATTTATTAATATTCGGTTTTAAAACGCGATTTATGCACCCATACTTCCTAAATTCTCACGTAGAACCAAATTGAATAAAAAGTTGTAATTCTAATCGTATAAATGTTAAGCCATAAGCGAGCTGCGGGATTTATTCGAAAGTTATACTGATTAGCTTTAAATAAAGCAATTTAAAACTATGTAGAGGTGTGATATTATTGATTAGACACGAAAATATTGAATTCATTAATTTTGTTGCTTTATTGCCAGTTTCCCTGTAATTCAATAAATACCTTTCTCCGTAGACGATATTCGTTCGGAGCTTGTTCTGAATAAATTATTGACAATACGATTTTATATTGTTTTATTGGTAAGGTGCTTTCTATATTAACACAATGGGAGATGATGCAATTGTAACGGATAATCTATGTGGTAAAATGTTCGTTTTGATTTGCTTTTGTTTCTTTAAAAAATATACTATGAAAGATTTTATTCTATTTTTTCTCTTGACGTTATAACATGTAGTACAGGTCTGGTATAAAAGTTGTTATAATCCTATTCAACATATAAGAAATAAATTAAAAAAATATTAATCTTTCAGTTCGCTACTGTAACCTGTTTCAGTACTATTATGATTAATTTAAGAATTCTTCTATGTCTAGTTTAATTCCAGCTTATTCGACTGATTTGCTTCGATTAAATAAGCCACTGACTGCATAATAGGATGCGTAAGTATGGGATATGGCTTGCCTTCACCTCTTATAAATTCAGTAGAAAACATTAGAGAGATTTCTAAACATTTTATGGCATTTGAAGATCACTCGTTTATTGCGTTTTTATTGTTGTTTAATATTGCCATAAATGTTTAATTTATTACCTGGTAACTAATACTCCATTTCCTATACTTTATTACTTTGAATTTTAAATTTATGATTAGATGTTTCATTCATAGATATTTATGAAAACTTGAAAAGTATCCATTTTTTCGTAATTCTTTATATTATCTGTATAAAAAAGACTTGATAAATAGATTGGTAAAGGAATTATCAAATTAATATTGCTATTTGGTAACTATTATTTGCTAAACACAAAGAGATTAATTAAACATTAGATACTAATTTTGGCGTCCGGCGCGTCGATTGTACAATATTTAGATTCTGCCTTCGCTTATAAATCTATTGGTTTACTAAAAATAGTTTCTTTATTTGGTATGGTTATAAAGTAATAAATCATCTTTTTTAATTTTAATTAATTTCTATCGATGAATAAAGCGCGATGGACATAAATAAAATATTAGTTCAACAATTTTGCTATTTTTATTTTATACGTATATTTCAATAAATCACATTACGGATTTAGGACGGATATGATCAAGTTCACTAATCTTAGAAATACCTACTTCGTTACTTCAATATTATACACTATTTATTAGAAAAATGAACCCAAAATTCATAAATAAAAACAAATTTAAATCCCTTGCATGGACGGGTCATCATTTTCAAGAAAATACTCATATTTTATAATGCAAGTAAAATAATTATCAAAAGCAAATACTTTACCAAGTGTACATATGCATGCAGATAATCACAATGTACAGAAAATTAAATTCTTTGTTACCAAGACATTAAAAAAATATCAAAAAGTTTCGAAACACTGATAAATAAATATTTCATGTTAAAACAACATATTTCACAAGTGTCATTTCCAATATTATGACACGAACGGAGATTAAACACGAATTAATCCACGAAGGATATTTTTTATCATTTTAAGCTGAAAAATTACTTTAACGAGGAAACATTTTATAGCGAGAATAATTGAGCAATTCGTATTTTTATTTGAAATAATTTAAAGAAAAACAGCGGTCGTATATTGAAGAGATTTCTGAAATTAATTTAATAAAAATAATAAAAAAGAAACAATAATCTAATAATGCAGTCTGTTATTCTTGCTCTTCTTCTCTCTTGTTATTATTTATGTCTTTTTTATAGTTTTCACATAGATGGTACTTTTGTCATAAAGTCATAGGTTGAGTCATTATTAAAAATCTAATTTTAGTTTCATTCATAATATTGCTATCAAGCAAGGGGTGATAATAAGCATCGTTTATAATTTATATCCCATTTATTTTAAGACTAGGATATAATTTCAATTCAGTTTAATTTCATGCATTATAATAATTTATTTCAATGATTAATTTCAAAGATACATTACCTACTAAAATTAAAAGAAAATGTTGGTTTTACACCTAATAATTTCATACATAAAATAAATAGTATTCTGTATGTCTAACGTTTTAAATGATAATTCCCCTGACCTAATACACTTTGTTCATACCAATTAAAATGTTAACAATAGTAGCTTCCAGTGGCTTCATTGAAACCGGTTTGGCACATGCCCTGCATTGTCTCCAACATCTCTATCACGATTCACGAAGCTACTACATTTGGCAACCCAGATTGTCTATCAATCCTTAACTTAAACACGCAATAATCACCTTTATCTTCTTAGAGCAAGGCTTAGATTAGCTTGATGATTTTTGCATTGTAAAGCTCGCGTTAATAGTACAAACCGTTTTTATAAAGGTTTAATGTATGCATTAGATCTAAATAAACATAGACCCTTGTAGTTATCTTATCGGATGCGAATAACTCGCACAATAGAAATAGTTAATCCCGGATTACGATCGTATTTCCAAAGGGTTGTTTTTTAAACGTTTTTCACCCTAGTCTAAATTAACTTTATAAGAATTTTAACTGAATACATTTTAAATTATTTGGCAGGCTTATTTAAATAAGAATTTGTATACATACTTACTTAGAAGCGACTTGGTAGCTTATACGTTCTGCCGAGATTACCTCCTACAAAGTAAAATACCATTTTAAAATAATAGTATGTGTTTTTGTTTCATGCAGTAATTATAAACATTTTGAATAATTTATTTTCTTATATACTTAGTCCGATAAAAAGACCAATTATTTTGTGTGCAAAATACGACGTCAGATTTATAAATTCCTTTGCACAAAATAACAAAGCAGGATTTATTAGTCGCATTCTATAGAGCATCAATCAATGGTATTCAAAGCTACCCCATTCCGGTGACAGCCAGGAATCAATACTAAGGTGTGGGGTAAAACCAGAATCACTTCCGATATCACCCGTCTTTTGTTGCCACCAATTTGTTAGAACCGTGACCGCAGGCGCACACGCAGACGTATCGATCATTATAATTTGATCGTTAACGTTCGACTCGGGGACGTGCTGGTTCAATATTTTCTTTATTTGTGTTTACTGTTTGAAAAGGCAATGTCAATTAACGATATGTGAGGTAAAAGGAATTGTGTTTCCTGTAAGGAATAAAAATAGATATGCAATATATTTTAAAATTTGTTACTGAGCCTTTTCCTAGTATGTATTTAAGTTATATAAATCAAATTAATAAAGCGATGGATGTATAATGTACGTTCATGTTTGTTGATTTTGCAAACAAACACGTTGTCCTTACTCAAATTTAAATTTTCCAGTAATTTATCTTTGAATATTAATGCTGCGTAGTACAAGGTGTAACTTGTCTTACACATCGTCAATTAAACGATCAAAGATAGCGCCTCGCTCTCGAATTACTGAATCAGGCCCGCTGGAATTCACTTATGCGCAGATTACCAAAAACATCGACTGGTACAAATATGAAATTACACACGATAATATGATAACGCAACTCATGCGAAAATTAACACATGTACCCTTATTTAATTCTACGGCTTCGTGCAGTTTTAATAAGGTATAATTTGGCGAATAAAAAACGACAATAGTGGTCGCATATCACACGGTTCCCGAAATCGATTTGTTTTACGTCGTCGTTATGATGGATCGAGCGCACGCGGCGCAACCCTTTCATTCATAACGGACGGATTTAGGGCGTGAAGGGTAAATGAATAATTTAATAAAGGGCCTCAAAATTCGCATACCGCAGCTGTGCCTGCATTTGTAATACGATTCTTTATTAGTCTTTAAGACATCGAAAGTTTATGCAAACTTTTGTCAATGCATTCTTGTTAAAATATTAGATACCCCTTCATTTACATATACTTACTTATAAGATTGTATAATCACACAGTTTGTGCAACAAAACATACGGTCTATTACATTAAAAATAGATTCGAAAATTGGAACCAAATAAACATTCTAACAGGATACGTATTCTATAAATAGTTTTATCTAGCGCCACTACAGGTAAAAGCATACGATATTTTTATCCTGCAAGCAGCAAGTAGTTAAAAGGCTAACGTAGTCAAAGATATCGGATTTCTGTTTATTACTAGAGTCGGTAGCAAAAGTTGCTCCTACAAGTGAGATGTTCGCGAGATTGTTCGATAACAAGATAATCGCGGGATATAAACAATTCGCATTTAAATACGGGTATTTTATTTCTACTTAACGCTTTCTTGTCAACAAAAGTAACACATACACTTTATATTCATAAGAATGAGTTACGACATTTATATCGCGCAGATCATAATACTTTTATTGCATTTGCGAAACGCGGTAAGCGGAAATAGATAGAATTACGAAACATTTAACGATAATTCGATACCTTAATTACGTATAATAGGTATATCACTAAATTTCATACAAAGTTGTCATATCACGCGGCGATAATCGTAAAATTTACAAATTATTCATATGCATTTTCATCAGTGGCGGCAGACACTTATTAGAATGAAATGTTTACAGCAATATTCGTATAATATGACGTGATTTAGATTTGTTAATAAAGGTGTTAGGTTTCATACAGAAGTGTTTAATGTAACGGTCGATGGAGGTGAGATCGGAATGCACATTAGCGGGGAAAATGATTTATGACCCGCTTAATTTTAGATTTTTATGTCTACTTCATTAGACTGTTAGTTAATGAGGTGCGTGATTTGGTTTTTATTTTTGGGAGCTATGTAGGTTTACATAATATTATGGTTTATGATAATTTCTTATCCTCCCTAGAAAATTAAGCAAAAGTTTGAAGAATTGTTATGCGTAAATTCCAAATACATTTTACAGGTGCATAATAATTAATTCCTCTTCAATGACTTGCTCTACAAAAGCTTTATATCCAAGTTTATAAAACATAGATAAACACACAACAGTACCATTAAAGCCATTGATATCACTTCAACGAAGTTGCAGTGCATCCTGCGCCTAGCACATCCGTAGTCCTTGTTGTTAACTGGGTTATTTTGATACCGCACACAATGCTAGACTGTGGCACACTGTGGTAACTTCAACTGTATGGAGCTTTAGGTGTTGATATATTATTTTAGTTATTTTATCTTGATGAGGATTTCAGCTGCAATTGGTCGGAGCGGGAAGGCTGTGCCTTAGATTTCTGAGATCGCAGATAGATTATATAGAAATTGAGTTTTAACATTAGCAAAAAGTGTAAAAATATGTGAGAGCTGTGTAAAAATAATTATTAGTATTCTTGCCATGAAGAAAAAAAAATTTAGTATATTATGAATATCGTAATTCGTAATACAGTTCCTGATCTATAAATTTTTTTTATATATATGAGTTATTATGCAAAAGAGAGAAAGTCTATTTTTAGGAAAATAAAATGTTTTTAAAAATTTTGAAATGTAGAGCGGCCGATAGTTATTGAATAATATTTTATGTAACGTAATATAGAGGTAAATTTATTATTATTTAAATTACATTTAATATTATTAACCGCAATAATATATAGCTATATTCGATTTGTTATTCATGATGTTATATTAATGTTTCACGGAATGTGATTCATTGACTAATTTGTGTATTGAATTACCAATTTATTCTGATTAGATTGGATTTAAATTAATTGACACAAATTCAAAGCAAATATGTGACATTATTTACATTTAAAGACTTATCAAACAGGAAAATACGATTTATCCATTATACAAATAATGTTTTTTATATAAATTAATTGTTTCAAAGATACGTTTAACTTATTCACGTAATACATTTTTTACTTATTTGCTAAAATCAATTTGCTACGTGATTCAGCAAATTTTAAGGATACAATTTATTTTACACTGTAATTTATAAATTTACATAATCAAACTATCAAAACGCGTTAACACGCTTAAAATTCAACGGTTATAGTGCTACGCGTTCAACCCTTATCCACTTTCTTATTTATAAAATTAAAACACAAATGTAAATGCTGTACAATATATAAATCTGTAAACTTTTGTGGTTAAATGTGCCAATAACAAGAAATATGTAAAAATGTTTGTTCCTGGATGCGTCACTGGTTGTTAGAGGCATCGGGCGACCGGTCGGGGCGAAAGTCGACTGCTGCCGTACAGTACGACGGCGATACATACCACGCCACAGTCTCATCTAAGCCACAGCTATGCGCACATCTTCCCCAACCTAGCCGAAATTTCCCGCTCGTATTCGGGAACGCGCGAAATCGCGGCGCGAATTTTAAAAAACGAATTCGATTTTGACATTTGAACTTTTTTTAGGGGACACAAAAATTTGGCGTTGGCGAATTTTGGTAAATTGAGTGCTGGTGTATAAGTGCGTTTTGCATATAGCTTTTAAACATTTTTATTTCGTTTATGTGCGGTGTGCGAACATGTTCATGTGAAGTGTATTTATTTTGTGCTCATTTACTTTTTGGATTTTTTTTGCTCCGGAATTTTTTGGTTGGTTATTGGTTTGCATTGTTTTTTTTAATTAATAATTTATTATATAATTATGACATTTAACATTTTATTTTAAAGCATTTTTAATCTATTTTGCTATCTGTGTCTTATATTCTAAATTAATATTAATATTAAGGAATTTTATAATTAAGTTTTTTAATGTCTGCATTCTAAGTGGTTGAATAATATCGATCAGTATTCGATTAATTTTCTTATGACAAATTCTATCATAATATTAACGGGTAACGTAGGAAAATATTCATGCGGTGAGCGGTAGGCGTTCGTGATTAATTTCTTAACAGACTATGCGTTATTGGCATCGCTTGAAAAAGCTGACAAGCTTTTTATTAAATAATATCGACAATATTTTATTAATCTGTAATAACTCTATCTCGAAACAACATAAGCAATTTTTCATTTAAATATAGTTATTCAATTTCATATGAATCAAAAACTCAAAATAGGACCTGTTACTACATATGTAGATATAATCATAATTTTATAATAAAAAATGATTATGTGTGATGGATAAATAATTTAAGAACGCTCAGAAGTGTTAAGCCTATTTAACTTATACATATGGGAATGAAAATTCTGTTGTAAATAGAACATTAGGTAACTTTTCATTTTGTAAATTCAAACTCGTATAACAAATAAAGTTATCATAACATATTTAATGCTACGCCAGCTGTTTTAATGAAATAAGAAAGAAAGCGATAAAAATATGAATAATCGAAAATATCTCTTCAAAATCAAAATATAAATGAATTTTATTCACACATACCTAGATAAAAAGTAAGTATTTTCTTAGCTATCTAATTTAGTTAAAAAAAGTTGTAAGTTGCTAAAATTCTCGCTAAGAATTAAATTAAATTAGTAATTAAAATGGAATTCTCACTGTGAGACTTATATTAAATCAAACTAGACGCTCGCCCCGGTTTGTTTTAGAAAGTTTTACAATTATTTTACGTTATTTTCCTTATCCAAGCGAAAATAAATTGAACAAACGAAATCAGCCGTTCTTGTGTGTAGTGGAACTTACGAACACAACTTTCTTTTATTCATATTGCAGTATAAAATTACACACATCATGCGATTTAAAATATTGTAAGGAAAACTAAATTAAAATTGTCCTTCCATCTTTGTACATTTAAAATCTCATATATCCCTCTGAAAGTATTTTCGGAACACCTACGTATTACGATAAGCATAACTATAATATTTAATAAATATGAAAACACAATGATTTAACTTAGCCCAAAGTAGAGCTTGCGGAAATCTCTATTAAAGAATTATATGTATATAAGTAATAAAAAAATGATTGCCTTATAAATATTTAGAAACAGCCCAGTGTAAATATTATAAGAACTATTTTTTTCTAATTAATCGATCTTGGCCGCAGCATAAAATTATTAGCCAATAAATAAGTGTAGAGTTAAATTTTTATATAACTTTAATAAAACACGACTCGAAGCAATATGACACTGAAACGAGGCTAATGTCCTTGCTATTGGTACAAAATAGGGTGATAATGATAACCCTATTTTAAGTTTTAAAAAGCCGTGGTCGTGGATCATAAATAATACAAAATATTATAGTCGTGTAAAGTTTCAAACGATAGCCATGTATATTTTATGTATGTTTAGTTTATTTTGTGCGAAAGAAAAGGAAACTTAGGAATATTCTATGCGAGTTCAGTATTTCATGCAATGTTGACCCTGAAAAAGATCTTTCAAAAGATCTTTTCTTCATTACATTATAATTCAGCCCTACAAGAATTTCTTACATGAAAATCCCATTTTATTTCTTATAAGTTATGAAGTTATATGGATTATGAAAAACTGTTCCGAAAGACGATTGTAGATTGTTCCTTTTTAATAAATACAGTATAAATCTTAAGAGTCGAAGACATTATCGGAAATTAGATTATGTTAGGGACTCGGACTGAGCTACGAAGAGCTTGCCAACTTTTCTATATTCGTATTGCAATGGATATAAAAGTTGTAATAATGGAGCCGGTTTGAGTTATTGAAAGATTATATACTATGCAGCAAATTTATCAATACATATGTTAATATTGTTATTAGATTCTACCTAAGATCTTCCTTCTACATTAATTCTATTCTTCATTTAGCGGCTATGGAGATGATAATAAGGCTCTACGTTACGCAGAAGATTTAATTTAGCATTTGGTTAGGCAGCTCGCTGAAGAGTTATTACAAATCTTCATAATCAGCATTTATTTAAAGGAAAGTTTTATTGTAAATTAAACACGTTATGTACGTCTTATAGTACTATTTATGTTTTCATAGAAATGGCAAGTGTTGAAAAAAATAAGGACCAAAGGAGTTAAAAATCATGAGTGTCAATACCATAGAAATCTAAATAACAAGGTCAATACGCACTAAAGTCGCTCTACAAAGCTCTGTTGACACCTCGTGCTATTATTCCTTATAATACAAGGGATGGTCAAAATAAATAAGTCAAATTTATCCACAAGTAAATAAATCCATTAAATTTCCTCCAAAACAAGTTTTGTCAACACGAAACGTCAGCAAAAATGCCAATATCACATTCGACTCCAATTCCGAGCCATAATATATCCGAATGGGAAAAATTATTAGCATCAATAAATTCAGGTTCGCTACTCTAAAATGGAATTTAAAATAACACCCCCATATATTCCATGGAATGGTGTTATTGACTCAAATAACTTCGGGACAGTCGCCGCGTCGCCGACTCCGTTACGTATTCTTTCAAACAATGTTTGAAACTTTTAAAAGTTTGTACCTGGCCATAAAATAAACATTCCCACTCGTATATGTCACTATAACTGTTTTATCTTTTATTCGTTGCGGACAACATCGAGCGTATGTGCTTATATAAATGGACTTTATAGAATTACCTACGGAGCGATTTACGTTTCATATTTGGTCTATTTTTTCTAATAAGTCGTAAATTAATGAGTCGTGACTTAGCAAAAATCTGCTATTCGATTATTTATGGTGTTATTTTTCTATGTGAAATTATTTCATTTATCCATATATTGATATCATCGACTTTTTACTATTTTAATTGCACTGAAAATTCTTGAAATTACTCTTCGAAGATTATGCGGTTCATTACAATCATCCCGGTATTGAACTAGCGGTTAAAATTATGATGTGGTTTGTTATGACACATTATTATTATTTATATTACATCACATGGAAGTTTCCGTTTTTCATTAATCCTTTTTATCGTGAACACTTTGTTAACATAGTTGTTAATTAATGGTAGTAAGAAAAAATAGTCAAAATATGTAAAATATTTTTGCAATCTGATAATGTTCATACCATTTTTGCTTGAAAGAGTTCATTGTGAAAACGTTTTTTTTTAACAATGAAATATGTTTATCCGAAATTTACATATGGAGACATTTTTTTCACAACCAAAAATAATATCCTTATCTTTTTAAATCTTACTTCTTTAGCTAGTTCTAACTATACTTATTACGTATCTTTTTAATTGAGCTATATACAAAAAAAGACAAGCCTAAGCCTAAAATTATTACCTATTTTTAGCCTTCTATAAACAATACACATGTGTTGATTTAAATCATATTGTGTTGCAGTTAGACAATTTTGCAGCTAGTTGTCGACATCGTCAGGTCATAAGTATATGCAATTTCAATAAAACGCTCTTGACTGTTGGTAGACGATTGGTTTTCACCACAGAGATATGTTATACTAGATGAGCCTTACTTTCATTTCATTCTTTAATATAATATGCTACTTGAATCGAGGTTTATATCGATTTAATAATGTGTTATTTACAATATTTATTGTTATGTATCACTAATTAGGGTTTATTTTAATGTTCAATATCACCTAGGTACGTAGATTTATTTGTCCTAAAGATAATACTCAAACTAGGCCTAACCCTTCACTCTATATAGAGCTTGTAAAACTTGGATTTTATTTTATTCATTCACGTATTAATTGTGGCAGAAAAACTTTTACTTTATTTACTCATGTATAAGTTGTGCGTTCAATTTGTTTTACAGCACAAGCTTTGATGAACTATCTAGTCCCTTTACATCTGTGGTTTTCACATATTAATTTCTCTCTTCACTACAACATGTGAGACATTACAGTCTAATGTTGCAGTTAGATTTCTAACTTTATACCTCCTGTACTTTTATGATTATAACTACTTTACGTATAACTCTATGCTGTTCATCATTAAATAGTACTAAATTAGTATTTTATTTAAATTTTAGACTTCTCATTAAACGTTTTTGTGGCTATTTCATATGTCTTTCACTGATCCTTTATTTAACCCATTGACCACCGAGCGGCCCGATCGGGCCGAGACACAATAGATTTTCTATTGTGTCTGTGATCCGAGGACTGACGGATTAATTGGCAAATAAGCTGTATCTATGTATTTTGCTATTTTTTGATACTTAAAAAACCAACCTACGATACATTTGAAAGGCTATTGCCCAAACCACTTAACCAAGAAAGCGGTCAAGCTTCTATTTTCTTTGAATACCTAATCTTATATCATATAATATAGTTCTGTTATTAAAGCTTTAGTGCAGCTGAAAAGTTAATAAAAAATAAGCTAATAAATCAGTAATTTACGCCTATAAAGTCAACATGACCTTCGTGATCGTAATTGAAATTATAGTAGTTTTCAAACGAATTCATGCGCTTAGGAATTCTCTTTGATTAATGGCTCTAGGTCAAGTAGTTAAAAGTTTCGCACGCTATTTTAACACACGTTTAACGTTGAAGTACTGAATAAATATTGCATTATTTTTATTGGAAACAATTTGATGAACATAATGGTAGTTTATATAGCTATGTTTTAGTAGAGGTGTTGCTTTTGAATAAGCATTTTGGAGTTTCAGTATGATGAGAGTATTTTTTCTGATCGTTTTAATCAGTGAATTTATAAATGTAAGTGAAAAACCTTTTTTTATTTTATTGCGGGCAAACATAACAAACATAACGTCTTTGCTTATATATTAGACATATTGTACATAGACTGTAATTTTGAATTTACTTTGTTTTTCACAGTTTACTTTTGTTAAAATGATATCAAGAAGTATTTAAATTTTCATTCATTTGAAAATTTTATAAATCTCTGCATATTAATTGAAATAACATATACCTATATTAAAAAAAAATACTCTTTATTACTGAAAATTGAACTTGTTCAGTCGTATAAACACGTATAAAATTATGTCATTAATAATCATGATACTTTGTATGGATGTTCCTAGTTTAATTAAAGACATGTCGTTTATTTTAATAGAAATAAGGTAGTTGAGTATCGGATTTGCTGACTATCCTTATCTTAATAGTGGGGTAGTAATTGCTCCATTATGAGTTATAAATGTAGGGCAAAATGGCATTTTTAACGGCCATTTATAAAGGTTATTTATGTGCTTTTTAAAAAGCTTCTTCATTGATACGGTACATTTTCTATTAGGGCTTTTAGTTGAGTCGATTAAAAGGGATGAGTATAATTTTGTAGATAAAATGTTTATGGTAATTGAAAATTGTGGCATATATTTAATTCTGAAATGAAATTGAAATTAAGACAACCAATTTGCATATCAAATTAAAACTGAAAAGCAAACTTTATTATTTTAACGGTCACGCTATACAAAATGTGAAATATATAGGTATACATTATTTATTTTAATTCTATGAATAATAATATAACATTACGAAAATCATAAAAACCAATACTAAAAATTCAAAATAATAAACACACACCGGAAATACACACATGTGTAATTTATGAACATCATGACCTCAATTCTACCTCAATAACTATATTTACATATAATTTGATATATTCTATAGATTACTAATCCTATTATCACATCACTTGGCTAGGCAGATTATATTGTCGCGATCCGATTGACTCAGCTTAGTCTTGTTCGTCCATGAATTATGTTATGCGGGAGCCTTGTAAATGTGTAAGGTTGCAAGCTTGCAATTAATTATGTTGTTTTATTATGTACACGCAAATGAATTTATTTGGTTTTTGGAGCGTTTAGAGATAGATGTTTAATTAATACTTATCCTGAAACTGTAGTTAAACACAAATAAAGTATAGTATATGTCATTAAGGATTTTCAGTAGTTATTGAGTCCAAAAAAAATCTCCTGACAATGTTAATGGAGATTCGGCTAATACATATTCAAAGGGCATGTGAGGCTGTGTATACCATGTATTTGATTTATAAGTTGAATTGAAATCAAACAAACAACCAAACAATTAAATAAACTCTACGTTCTATTAGTAGTAGTATCAGTTACGGCTAATTACTCGAGTAGAAACTATATAGGTGTAACCTACTGTTGCTATGTGCATAGTCCAAGGCATTCCATAGGTGTGTTGGTGAATAACTTGTATCTAGGTAAAACCTAGTATCAAAGCCTATTACGAGTAGACGTGTACAGGATATTATTACCAGGAAATAGACAACTTAATTATCCTACGGAACTATAACGTGAAGGCTTTGTAGTGAGCATTATTTACATTTACATGCTTCTTCATTGTTCGTTTTTTATTTAAAGGAAAATCCTAAGAGTTTTATCTAAATTCCATACGAGTACCTATATAAAGTTCGTGCTAGTTACACAAATTATAAAGAAGAATGAATAAATCGATTTAAATTATTGCTTTCTTTCCACTTTCGCTACAAAAAAACACAACAACCCAGAAGCTAGCCGGGGCGAACAGCTATAGTTAGTCTATATATTTTCAGTATGATTTGATTTAAACTGTCTCTCTTTTATAATATCTATATCATTATTTATATTAATATTTAATAATTTAATGATTTAGTAAATTTCAACTATCATATTAATGTAGGATAAGCGACCGCATTGCGACAAATACTGTAGTGTAGAAATTATGTAAGTTTCAACATTACGTCATAGAGGTAAAACTTATTGCGCTACCTTCGATAGCGATTTTGCTCTCTAAAGTATGAAGACTGAATATTTTTATAATCAAGGAAGTTTGGCGGTAAAATACCTACCATTTTAAGTAATAGGGTTATGCACATTGCAAGAAACGAGTAAAAATTAAGATATAGAATATGAAATATTATATTACTTCGCTGTAATAAAAAAATTAAATTCCAATAAAGATATTTTAAAATACGTGTTTCACTTATTTATTTCAATCGGTTACGAGGGGCTAATGCTATTCCCACTTTAACTTTAACATACTAACAGTTGCTTAAATAATAATTATAGGTCAATATGTATGCAAAAATAACACAAGATTTTCAAATCACATTGCCAGCTAAAAGAAAGTAAAACAAGAGCTTGCTTTCAATTGGCATATGCAGTAAAATCCAAGCAAGTGGGCATTCGAAAACAATTATACAGCGACTCGTAGACCGCTACGCGCCTAATCGTTCGTCAAACACTCCACATTCTACGGTCCCCCGTGTGGTCTCCGCTTCTGCAAATAATTCTATAGAAACATCTAGAAGCGACTAGTTGTTTTGTACGTTGGAATTCGATTAAGTTGTAGTTGGTGATTTAAATTTACATATATGTATATTGTTTTTTTAAATGTGGATTTTATTAACATTCGTATAAGTTTTAGTTCATAATCAGAATTTATTTTCATGTTGTTTAAACACACATGTTATTTATAACGAAATAAACTTTGACATGTTATTGCCAAATTATGTAAACTTTTCCCAACGTGTACTTTAATATTTCATTTGTCTAATCTAAACAAAATAAACAAGAAAGTCGAATGACGTTTGGCCGTTAGCCTTCATACATAAATTAGCAATTAGGCATACCATAGACTATTTGCTTTCGACGTTTATTTTGACCGAAATAAAATCGAGTACAAATCAATAGAGTTCTCGTTTATCGCTTGTCAATGTATTTTATGTTCGCTTGTATCGTCGCAGGCTTCCAGCGACGTTATCTCCGTGTACTTACAAATGTACCTGAGATCTGCACAGAACCTTTACCTTTATTTATGTATGCTCAGACAGAAATCACCCTTTGCGTCGCCCGCTCGCATGGGAACCGAGAAAGCATTCAAAATGATTTATTGTAAATGGTTTTCTACTTTGTTGGCTAAAATAATAAGCACCGCGTCCAGATTGCCGTTCTAAATTCGATATTTTATTGTTATTTTTTTGCCCGACCGCAGGCCGATACGCATCGAGGAATTTAATTTGCGAACCCTCGTGCCATTAGGGGAGATCGGCCGAGTCAGCGATATGGTAATCTTGAGAATTGACTCGTTAATTGGTGTTAGGCGTTGTTGTGTTTCAGCGTGGAAGCTGCGCGCTGAATGAGACACTGACAATGCGAATAATAAAACGTTTAAGCACGGTAGGAGTTGCGGGTGGCTTTGTGCACCGACACAATAGCATTCAAACGTCTAAACCGATTGACGCTTCGACTC
>CAJQZN010019954.1:0-16116 GCA_907164685.1 Colias eurytheme
ATATTTGAATGTATACTTTTACTATAAGTAAATAATAATAATATGAATACATATTAAAAGAACAGATTTAGTAAGACCGCAGCAAAGCGAGCTTATAGTTAATACAACAATCGGATTCTATGAGTGTGATTGTTCAATATGGATGCATTTACTTATAAATTATATTAGTTTATACTATAAGGGCCGATTTTTCAATGCTTGGATAAAACTTATTCGTCGAATAATGTATAAAACTACCATTTTAAAAACGTATTCTAATTGCCCGTATTTGACAGTTTACGTGACATTTTAATATTAACGTGTAATACTTTATTGGACGGATAAGTTTTATCCAAGCATTGAAAAATCGGCCCTAAATATACAATTGTATTACTTAAATTATGTGAATTTGTTCTATTCAGGAATTTAAAGACATTGATTTAGATGGAGTGTAAAATAAAACTTTTAATCGATGTTACCTTTGAATTTTTATGGAATCAAATTATTTTCAAGGACAATTTTAATTAGTTATAATTTTAATTTCAAATACTAGATTTTTTTATGAATAAGGGCGAATCATAAGACATAATATTGTCATATAAATACAATTATAGAATTGATAACAAAACTCAAGGTAATTGGTTACCCTGTGTAGGGACTTACCCCTTTTTAAAAACAAAATATTATATTATTTGTACATAATATATACGTATATCGTTTTAATTTCATTTAAGTGGATTATCCACGTTTCAACTTTAAAATTGTTTTATGGAAAAAAGCGAAGTTGCTGTTGTATGTGCTTTTAGCTTTAACTTTATTTAAAGCTAAAAAATATTATTCAAAGGTTTTTTACGAACATTGAAATAAAAAGTGAACTAATCACCTCACAATAAATAAAAAAAACATCGCTTTAGTTGTTCGTTTAAATAGCTCTTAATCATAACTCAGTAATTTTTGTCTTATTTCTTTACATAAATTAATAAATAAAAATGTTACTTACAGCATTTTCGCTTTCTTCCGTCATAATATATTATCTAATTATGAATTGCATTCATATGAAGCGTAGAAGTTAGACTAATTTTTACATTTTCGTTTATTTGGTTTGTTAACATTTCGTTGCTGACTGTACTTTTTTAATCACAATATTCAAAAACTTTGGTATATTTTCCATACAATACATTGTTTTATGTTTAAGTATGATGATTAAGGCGTTCAAGCATAATAAATAAACCATATTGTTTAGAAATTAAATACTTATTAACGGATTTTACAATTTATGGCTAAGTTTGTCCACGTTCGCTGTAAATATTTGAAATGTAGGAATAATTAATAAAATTGAGTTTAAAATCCGTTAAAAAAGTATTTAATTTTTACATGAAATAAACACAATGAATATTTTTCTAAACTTTATGACAAGAACAAATAAACTATAATTATTTTATCCCTTTCTAATTATATATTTCATGGAATATAATTCCGACAACATTGAATCTCCATTGCATTGTTCAAACAAGCTTCACAATTTCTATGAAATAAATAGTTGAATATTTAATAATTTTTACAGAAAGCATTATTTAAATTAGAAACAGACAAACTATTTATAACACATGTCAGATACATTCCATACAGATTTCCACATTTGCTGTTGTTTTAAGTTTTATTTTATTTAAGTATTTAAGCTTAATTATAAATAAACTGATAATATAAAATCAAAAAATAAAATAAAAAAATCGAGTTATTTTTCAAAATTATTTAATAATCGGGAATATTCTGAACTTCATAAATATGAATATAATATAATAATATTTAAATATATTATCCATCGATTAAGCCTTAAGCTTAGGCCCTTAACTAACCCTACAGTTTATACAATCATTATGTACACTTAATAATTAATATCGATAAGAAAAATACTTTGAAAATATCGATAAATTACGTAATAGAGCTGTACAATTCGATAACTAATACGATAAATACGTAAGTCGTATAAGCTCTTGCTTAGTGAATATGACGAGGAATTTATATTGTTATTAATATTATGCCTTTGAATCTATTGAAGATTCTAGTAGAGATATTTTGTTAGTTAGAACAGTTTCATTTTTAGTAGTTGTAGAAACTAAATGTCTTGGGTTCGTGAAAAATAAATAAAGCCGAAGCTGGTATAAAAGGCTTATTCTTACTTACTTCAAAGAAAATATAAATAATGAAACTAATATCTAATATGAAAATCCTTACTTAATATATTATTATTATAAATGCGAAAGTAACTCTGTCTGTCTGTCTGTCTGTTACTCAATCACGCCTAAACTACTGAACCAATTTGCATGAAATTTGGTATGGAGATATTTTGATACCCGAGAAAGGACATAGGCTACCTTTTATTGCGAAATATGTACCACGGGCGAAGCCGGGGCGGACCACTAGTAATATCATAAAGCTTCTAACGTAAGTCAAGGCATAGTTACCTATGTATAAACTTTATATGAAGAAACTTTTTTAATTAACTTGAACTTGAACATTTGAATATTGAGTACTTATACATTTTGTTAAGAAACTTCTAAATAAAAGCTTCTAAACAATCTAAATTGAACATCCTCGTCATATCTACTAAGCATCTAAAACAATAAATTCCTTTGGTGAAACATACATCTATAAAAAACACTAAATACACCTAAAAAGTATATTACAAACATAAATTGCGAATTCCACTATATTGTAACGAAAATTTATACATCAATAAGTTTGTGAATTATCTAAATACATTTAATTTTAGACACCGCCTTTGGAAATGACTAGAGATCGAAACCTCAGCTGCAAAAAACCTGAAATTAGAAAAATTATTTAATGTCACGATATCTGTGATGTAAAAGAAAAAGATACTTTTTTTAATGTCTGACTTGAATCGACTAAATTTTCAGTGAATATTAATTAATACCATTTTGTAAAAGCCAAAGTGAATTGTCGCGCAAACTATTTAATTTGGGAATCGAATTGACAATGAAATGAAAATGATCGTTATTAAAATTAATATACCTAAATTGTGTGTAAAATACATATTTCTTGTTTAAATTTGAAGTCTTGTTGTTACAGACAAATACTGGAAAAAAATATTTTATTTATAACTATTCCTTATTCGGTTTTACTAAAACACCGTTGTAAGCTTCAATTGATTGATATTCTGTTGTACTATGAAATATATCTATTTATATCAGTTCTTGTAAATACTATTAACTTTTACTATTAATATATTACTTAATTATTTAAAAATGCCTTTATAGTGTTACATCTAAAAAAGCAGTGTTTGCATACAAATTGGGGCTAAGTTTAGTGTTCAATCATTGCTAATTGTGACACTCATGTTGGCCTCAATCGTGACGTCATTAGCCGCAAGTTTTGCTCAACTCTGCTTCTTGTTTAATTAATGACGTGTTATTAATCAAGATATAAACATGGGCATATATTGAACGTATAATAAATAGGGGTAAAATATGACTCTTTTTGTAGGTACTTTATAATAGTACGAACGAAATAAATTCTTGAACGAAGAAGATAGGAAAGAAAATAATATGCGTGTAACGAAAAACTAAAATTAATTTACAATAAATATGCAGCACTTTTCATATGTACCTACTTATTTACTCATAAGAAATAAAAATACAATATTTTTACGTATTTCATTTCATTGTCAATTCATTTCATTAATTGTTGTAAACACACTAATAAATAAAAAGAAGTTTTATAAAAACTAAAAATTTATAATTACAAGCTACATCAAGTATTAAAATATTTTAATTATACAAATTATATATTTTAGACATAATTACCTCTTGAACGGCGTCTGGTCTATGATAAACAGATCTGTGCAATGACAGGCATGAATATGATCGACAAAGCTGAATAGATTGTGGAACCTGAAACAAATGTTCTAATTATAATTAAATTATTTACATAAAATTAAATAAATAAACGATTTATAAAGTTTTTGCCTGATTTTTGAAGACAAAGTTATTTTGACGGACAATGAGTTTTGAACGAAATATAGATACAAATAATAAACGATTTATAAAGTTTTTGCCTGATTTTTTAAGACAAAGTTATTTTGACGGACAATGAGTTTTGAACGAAATATAGATACAAATATGATGAGGGCAGAGTTCTACACTAATATTTACAAAGCTGAAGAGTTTGTTTGAACGCGCTAATCTCAGGAACAACAGAACCAATTTCCAAAATTATTTCACCTATATTATAATTATCTACCATGAGGTGGACCGCTGCTGGTAATATACTTATAAAATTAACCGAAAAATTCATCATGATCACGATATAAATGTCAAACAATACAAAAGTCCAACCTCACAAATAACATAACAATTATGTCCCTTTACTCTAAACTGCATTTCCCTCTATTATGGCCATAATATTCAATTCAGTTACAAATCGGTACGGATTTAACATTATTCCTTCGATGTTTAACGGAAACGCATTCAGTGGAGAGGATTAACGTACGTAAATTGGACAATAATAATATGTGAAATCGCATTTGACATGTAAGAATCGAGATTATGTTTTGTAAGTGGAATATCCATACTAATATTATAAATGCGAAAGTAACTCTGTCTGTCTGTTACTCAATAACGCCTAAACTACTGAACCAATTTTCATGAAATTTGGTATGGAGATATTTTGATACCCGAGAAAGGACATAGGCTACTTTTTATCCCGGGAAAGTGACGCAATCCCGGAAATCCCACGGGTGCGGGAACTATGCGGGTTTTTCTTTGACTGCGCGGGCAAAGCCGCGGGCGGAAAGCTAGTGTTATTATAATTTAAAGGTAAATATGGTTTTATTTCATAGATTTGGCTATGCGTTTATATAAATTTATTGTAAGGTAAAAATGTAATATGTAAAGTTAATTATGGTGGAAGTTAAATCTATACTAATACTAGCGGTCCGCCCCGGCTTCGCCCGTGGTACCTACTTGTTTAAATTATTTCGGTGTTTGATAGCCCATTTATCGAGGAAGGCTATAGGCTGTATATCATCACGCTAAGACCAACTGCCACGCGGGTGAAACCGCGGGGCGCAATTAGTCATTGATAAGATTGATGCAATGTTTATGGTAAGAGTTATTTGTTCATGTATTATATGCGGTGTGATATACAGGGTGAAGATAAATAGGGTAGACAAAAAAAATGAAAATAATATAATACTTTGCTTTCATCGAATTTAATGATTTTACAGTGGTAAATGATAAAACTACTTCAAATTGCTTCTAGAAGAAGTACTATTAAATAAATAAATGTTTGAGTTTAATCAAAAAGTATTTAGTAAATATCTCGATTTCTATTTACGCAGAAGAACTAATAATAATTATGCACATTACCTTTAAATTTGAATTTGAACTCCACACTAAAAACATTAATACTTGGACAAATTAAACAATAAATTTTCTTTTTTTATGTACTTAAAAAATAAACTGGTTTAACGTTTTTGCATGCTGTGTTTGCCAGTAAGTGTTTGTTACATTAACCATGTTTGTTTATTTTGTATATCTAAACTTTTGTAAAAATGTAAAAATGTAAACAAACGTTGGTAAACCAATAAATAAATAAATAAATAAATATCCTAATTCAATAGATAGAAATTAACATTAATTGGAAATATACTTAAGCGAAATCTTCCTTAAGCTTGTTTTGATTTAATCACAGAATTGATTGTTCAAATATAATCGACACCGTTTCTGAGATATTATACTGTTTGACTTAGCCATTGAGATGAATTTAAAGATTTCAATTTGAATTCGTTGGATTGATGTCTTGTTGAGATAGGGTTATTTAAATTAAAATTGAGAATGTATTGTTTCATTGGTTTCAAGTATATAAATAGCATTTGATATTTTGGTTTTATGGCATTCAGATGCTTTTTAGAAATTTTACCCCAACAGTATTATAATAAAAAAAAATGTGTGCGTGTACTAGTATACACACGTAAGAAGTGAAACTTCTTTATGGCCTTATTTTTCAAAAAATAGTTTACTATATTCTACTTTACAGAAGTAGGTACGTCGAATCAAAGGTGGCGCGTAACGGAAAAATGTCACGCGTTACGAAAAAATGTTACTCTAAATTTTTTTCCAACCCCGATAAAGAAGTTTCACTTCAATAAAATAAACCCGTAAGTCAGTCAGAAAGTTATACAGCGATCTCTTCCAGGCAACGTAGTGTTTGCGATATTTCTAGTACAAAAACAACTTAATTAGCTTTTAAGAATATACCAGCGCGAGAAGTGAATTCATCTTCGTATTTCTTTTACACATTTAACTAACATTCAAAAATTGTATATATAACTCAATAAAATTGCTACAATTATCGATATAATTAATACCAAAAACGAACTATTTAAAACAAAACAATTACCTCTAGACCCGACGGCTGCCGCTAACTGCATGTCAGCTGCGGTTGGCATTTCTGGCGTTGTACTTATGGGACCTGAGAACAATGACTTTGTTTAGTTTCTTACACAATGAAAACTAATCATTTATACTAAGTATATAACGTATCAAATATTTTATTTATTAATGTACAAAAATTCAAACAAATCCAATTAACTGTTCGAACGTAAAAACATAAAGAAACATTCATGTAAAAGCATAATATGATGTGAAATATCTATATTATGTATATATCTAAAAACTTTTAACCCGATGTCCCTACATAGTATTAAACAAAGTCGCTTCTCGATGTCAGTCTGTCTATACCTGTGTATACTTAAATCGTTAAAACTATACAGCGGATTTTGATGCAGTTTTTAAAAAATGGACAAACTATTCTATGGTTCAAAAGGAAGGTTATAGTAACCTGTATAATTTGTTAAGTTTAAGACAACGTGGGCGAAGCCGCAGGCAGAAAGCTAGTAGCAACATAATAAATTACGAAACGAAAAACCTCATACGCGTTTTTATAATAATTTTAAACATTATTCGACGTTCCCCATCACTTTCTAAAAGGACCAAAATCCACACTATAACGTCGACACTCGACCCTGAATACTCCTTGCTATATTTTCAGCGTAAACTCTCCTAATTGTTAAGGAAGCAAATGAGTGACATCTACTTATCACCTGGGACGTGTCGCCTCCTCACTTTATTCTTATCTCGAGTAATCTAGTTAAAATTGTGAAATTTCCACGTTTTTCCTTTTAATTACCAAACATTTAATGAAAGATTTAATTTAACAGAATATTAAGAGTCTAAGAAATTTCAGAATGTTTTTCTTTTTAACACGCTTTATTAGCATCACGTGTATGTTTGTATGCTTGGAAGTAACCGCTTACTTTAGACTCGATTATTAGCCATTATAAACGGATGAGAATTCAAAACGAATTTGGTGACATTACCATAATTTTAGTTCTTTATCGTATTTAATCGTATGTTTTTAACTTTATTATTTAATGTGTGTATTGCACGCCTCATAAGCGAAGCGTTGAGGTGGGTACTACTGTCACTTCGCGCAAAACATCTGATTTTTCAAACTTAAAATGTCTTTATGTATCATACATTGCACTTGTAAGATAATACATACACACACATATTAAGAAAAAACACTATTTTTAACGTTCATGATATATTTTTGATGTCATTTTTGTTATTTAAACTAGTTAAAAAACAGTTTAAAAAAGTTCTGTCTTGGACGTCCGTGTGTCTGTATGTGCGGATCCTTTTTCTTGTTAACACGATAGCGACCGAAATACTTTACTAATCGAGTCTTTTTTTTTCTCTTACTCTTGAGTATGCTTAGGAATAGAACCCTTTCATTTTTCAGGGTCTGATTCGATGTGGTTTAATTGTTATTAAATAAACAAAAATAATAATTAATAAATATTTATTAAAAAAAAATTATGAGGCGTGCACTTTTGGATTTTCCAAATTATTTCCTACTTACGATGAAAAAATCATCTCTATTAGAATATTTTTCTTTGTATATAAGCGATATTATCTGCGAAAAAAGGTTTTGTATTATTCTAATGAATGAAACCCCATTCGAAACATTGTATTGATTCTGGCTTGTAATCTATACGCTTTCGAAACAAATATTGACAGTTGAATACAGATTCAAAGCACGCTTATTCACTAATTAAATGATGAATCGAAGCCCTATCAAATGACTGAATGAGAAGACTTTATGAAAAATTAATTAAGTGTTTTTAATTTTGTGCGGAAGCTTGAAAAGGTGTTGTGTAGTTAATGGCTTTTTGAAAAGAAAATTGGTTGTAAAGACCCTCGTTTTTAACTCGTAATCAAGTTTTTTTTAAACACAATATAATACTATTTATTACCTAATTGTTAAAATTTCAAATAATGTTAGTTTAAATTTTTGCTTTCGAAGTATGTTTTTAAATTCTTGAAATCATGAAAGAAAAAGCACAAACATCCTTTGTGTACATTTTTACGCAGTCACATCTGAAACTTCGTTTCAACAAAACGGTTCTAAACATTCTTGTAAAAGCAACACAATATCACAACTAGCTCATAAATAAAACTTGTCAACAACGTAAACATTAATTACAAAGGCACATTTCCCTCCCTTCCAAGAGGATTTTTCCAACAATAGGTTTAACGAAGCATAAAATTATTCGAGAGCACTGCAGGAAATGTGCCATCCTCCCAACAGTTTAGATAGCCTGGACAAACTTGGCTCTGATAAAAAGCTTTAATGTTCCCGCAGCAATTTATACCCGAAATTGTTATTTTCATGCCTACCTTGAAAAATATATTTCCTTATTCTTTCGCTTTAATGAGCTATAAAGCGCTTAAATTGCTCGTCTTAAATAAACAAACATCTTTGTGGTTCTGTCGCCGACGTTATCCCGCGACTTTAAATTTTCATTTACGTAAAAAAACAGGGAATTGCGCTTTTATTGTGGTAACAATTGTTGCCCGGTAAAATGTAATGACGGGATTTGTTTGTTATTAAAACATTTTATGTTTATTAATCTGTTGTATAACGTGCATTGTAATTTATTATACAGGATCGTGAGGATAATCGCCACGTGCACGTGATAATAAAAATTCTGCATAGATCATAATGATTGTATTGTAAAGGCGGGTTCACACAGAGCAAGCAGCCTCGCGAGGAAAATGCTTCGCGAATTAGCTTCTAATGATTTATTAAAGTTACGTAAATAATTAGTTATAGTATCAATCTTAAGCTTAAAATAATACTGATTAAAATGAATATATCTAAACATTAGATAAAGCTTTTGAAAGGACAAGTTTAAAAACACAAATTCGAATACAACGACACAATGCCTTCAAATCGCCCAGATTTAATCTTCCGCCAAATTTTCACAATTCCCTCAAGACCCGTCCCAGTAAAATCTCATGCTTCCACCGTGAGACATTTCTTAATTCCTTACCTGGATAGCTTCTTTCCTAACCGCCTACTTCGCTTGCGGTATCCACATCATGCAGATAATATTGGCAGGAGAAGACATCTACTAAAGTCAATCTTTCTCCCACTTTCAAAAGCTTTTCCTTACCTGGATAATAAATAGCTTCTTTCCTAACCGCATACTTCGCTTGCGGTATCCTCAAAGTGCAGATGAACTCGGCAGGAGAAGGCAGGTCTGCATCCAGTAACGTCACAGACGCAACGGCGGAGTACCTGCCGTTCACCAGTTTTAACCGGTGAGCTACGCCGTCTAAACGCCTGGAAGAAAAATTTGTTTGAGTGTTTTGTGATTTAGAAGCTATTATTTGGAAGGATAGGTATATTTTTCAGTTACTAAAGTATATTTTACATGGTTGAAAGAACGTTGTTATAAAGCTGAAATTCGGTGCATATTTTTTCGTATTCATGATATCTGTTTCATGTGCAAATCTATACTTAATATTATAAATGCGAAAGTAACTCTGTCTGTCTGTCTGTTACTCAATCACGCCTTAACTACTGAACCAATTTGTATGAAATTTGGTATAGAGATATTTTGATACCCGAGAAAGGACATAGGCTACTTTTTACCCCGGGAAATAGGATAGGTTTTATTCCGGAAATCCCACGGGAACGGGAACTATGCGGGTTTTTCTTTGACTGCGCGGGCGAAGCTGCGGGTGGAAAGCTAGTGATTTTCTAAATTTAAATAATATCGTAATTATTATTTCACAAATACTAAACAACGCTCATGTTTATAGATATGTAATATCGAAACATAACCAAATTACAAACCCACTAAATCATCAACGTATATTAATAACCATATTAACTGCACAACATTGATAAATAAATCGGCTAGATATCACCAAAATAATTGCAGCAAGGGAATAATAATTACATATAATTCCATAAATTTATTGCTCTCATACGTAGCGGAAGGCGTGATATATCATGTGGGTTATGAAAACGACGTTTAATAAAGTAATTTTGTAGGTGGGCCTTGGCAGCGCCCCAGGTGACAAAAGCTCTTACATTTAATCACCGATGCTTTGCCAAATACCCTCGAAAACTCGTTTCTTTATTTATCTTAACCTAGTTCTGGGAATCACGAAGGAAATCCTTTTATACCGCTGAATTGTGGTTTCGTATCGAATTAAATAAGATGTTTGTTACGGGTCAAATGATCAAAAGTGCTGGATAATCGAAACTCGGTTCTATTTCACAATGGAAGACAATAGAATTAAGTCCGTAAGATTTGAATTAAATGAAGTACAGAAGAAGCAGAAAAATATAATATCTCATGGGTATAATATGTACGAAAAATGTATATAATAGTGCCTAGTAGATAAGTAAGAACGTATTATTTATGAATACAAAGATGTTTATTGTAATAAATTCATCCTGGTATTTGAAATGCGTCCAATTTGTCCTATTCTTATGTAATGGTTCCGTAGCACAAATACGGATACTCACTCAAATATAAAATGCCATAAATAAGCTTATATTATACTTGGTATTGAATATAATAAATAACACGTAGCCGTAAATAGCAACTTTTGCTTCAATTACCTTGCCAATAAAAAAGTGACTACGAATAAAACTTTAAATAAATAAATTTCGCACAACCCTATATAAACTAAAAAAATGTTGAGCTATTTTTGTTTTCAGTCCCGACGAACACGTTAATACTTTTAGTGACTTAGATTTATTTTCCAATGCTAGCGTATGATTTACATAATGCTTTGAACGTGAACAAGCTACGATGATTATAATCAAGTATGAAATCATTTGAAATAAAAACTTGCAACGTGATGAATGAATATGAATAGAGGTATATAATAAAAAGAATTTCACTATGAAGGTGTCGGCTTCATTTAATGTACAAACAGACTATTATTTCCATTCAAACATAAAAAGCAAACTCGCGTCAAAGAAGTTGAGTGAATTTATTTGATATGCACCATAATGAGTTTTGTGAACATAATATTATGTTGTTAGTTTGTCTTTGTATAAACACTACTAAAGGTATTGTTATTTTATTCATAATTAGGTATTTGCAACGTAAATGTCTTCACACGATGTTATACTATATTCTTCATACAGCTAAGAGCGTATTTATTCTTTTTTTAACAATACTCAACGTTAACGTTAATGTAACGTACGTTTATCTGTTACATTTTAACAACCCATTGCACAAATTTAGATGTAAGTAGGAATGAATATAATGAAAAACCCAAGGTCGAAAAAACCCAAGGGGGTTTAAACTGCGTGTGAAACCGCGGAACACAGCTCCTAATTAAAATATAGTAGCAGTAGGTACTTAATTAAAGTAGTATACCTAGGTATATAAAATATATTACTCGTGTGCGTATAGTTAATCTCCAACACGTTACTGTAAATGTCGTACACATTACGTAACTAACTTGTAAAATTTACTTACAGGTAACAATATGACCCAATTTCCAGAACGGTTCCACATTACGCAACTCTGAACTAAAGCCTTCAAATCCGACACAGGTGTTTATTTTCCAAGCCAATAAACACGATCGGACTAAATGGAGTGTCAAATTATTTCCACATTTATGCAAATAGTTATAAGCATTTAAAAGCCAAATTGGTGCGTTTCGTTCGGAAACGGCAATAAAATCGGGGGTTCAATTTATGAAAGGCTGTTCATGATCGGAACGGGCTGTATAATCGGATTGAATCAATATGGAACTAATATTTATGATGTACTATTTAAAAAAATATCTAAATCCATACGTATATTATAAATGCGAAAGTAACTCTGTCTGTCTGTCTGTTACTCAATCACGCCTAAACTACTGAACCAATTTTCATGAAATTTGGTATGGAGATATTTTGATACCCGAGAACGGACATAGGCTACTTTTTATCCCGGGAAAATGACGCAATCCCGGAAATCCCACGGGAACGGGAACTATGCGGGTTTTCTTTGACTGCGCGGGCGAAGCCGCGGGCGGAAAGCTAGTATATAATAAAATCTTTACATTCTACAAGATACGGTCGTCAAATAAATCATTTAGATTTTTATGCACGCTCGACGTCTTGTAAATTCATCCGATTTACGCAAAATATATTTCAATAATATGTGACAAACTTATCATACAATATTAATTAGCGATACCGTGATTATATTTTATGGAAACATTGCGGTACTGATTATTATTAATACGGTCCACGTTGTTAATTTACTATTTATCTACAACTAAAAAATAATTAATACGTTTGTGCCACGCCTCTTCACTGTTTTATGTTGTCTCTAAACAGTACCTACAACGTTAAATTCAATCAAACTATACATTTTCGTTTATTATTATTTCAACACTAATAATGCCACCTATGTAAACAAATATAATATGTACATACGTGAATATGATTATTATTTTCATTTATATCGTTATATATAGTTTTAATAATAAAGTGATTTTAAGGAATAAAAACATCTATCGCCGATTCGATCCACCGTGTTCGTTCGTTTTTTTCTATTCTTTTAAAATTTCTCGATATCTATACATTCCGTAATTTAAACAATAATAATATTAACTCTCAAGTACCATTGTTTATAATCAAAACAGTTTATCTCAAAAGCAATTCTAGGCGAACCCTTTAGAGTACATTATGCAAGAGCGTGACAAGCATGCAAAATTATAGATTTTCTACCGTCAAGATAGCAGATTACCTTAATAGGGGGGATTGCCCGTCACCCCTTCCTTAAAAAGATATAGTATTAATGCAACCGCACTGCGCAATGCGGTTGTACTGCAATTTTAAGGGTTTTTAGTAAGGAATTATTAAGATGAGGTTTTTGGGAGGGAACGGCATGCTGTTTACAGCAGATAGTTTGATTAATTATGACGTTATTAGGTATAGGATGTGTAAACATTTGTGGAAATGTATAGATGAAGCGTAGAGAACACACGAAAAATAAATGACACATTTTAAATGAGCTCACGTTTATGTATTTATAGTTTTAAATGTTTTACTTATTTATGAAGCTACCTGCGAATTCCCATATTGAAGAGATTTATTGATCTAGAGTATCACTTTAATACTAGGTATAGTAAAATATTAAATTTTACTGCTCTATATTGCTTTATGAACAATATCGAAAACTTTTCCACTAGCGGCTGAAAATAACTTTTCACACTAAAATCAAAGCCTTTAAATATCTCGTTTGCATATTGCGTCGATTCAAACGAAGATATATATGTCAAATATTTCCATACAACATAGAAAGTATTCAATCCCGCATAGTATATAACAGTTTTCCCAATGATTCATACCCAGAAAATGATTTTATAATAAGTACTTAATTGTTTTTTAACAAATAACTAAACCGCCTTCAAATCGTCAGAAAACCAAACGAAATCCTTTAAAAAAATTATCAAAATCGGTTCACCCCGTCAAAAGTACTGAGGTAATAAACCTAAAAAATACAGTCGAATTGAGAAGCACCTCCATTTTTTGCATGCAAGCATCCTCCTTTTTTGAAGCCGGTTGAAAATGTTAGCATAGTTACTGATGGTAGTATGTAAAGGAATATGTCATCCCATGAATTCCTACGGAGCGCTTATTACAGTCTCATTATGAAGCTAATTAAAATAGCATGGTTAAGTAATCTCATATACCTTAATTTCGATACAGGAGGTCATACAGGCATTCCTCCAGCGGTATGCTTTGCTATAATTTGCTTTATCTGCTATATTGGCTTGTAAATAGGAACAGTGTAATCTCGTGTAAAGGACAGGCAAAATTATCAAATTTCTCTTACATTATTTAGCTAAATTAGATAGCTCCTTGGGAGGTATTTTAATTATAGCAACACCTACGCATATTTTTGAAAGAACAAGATTTTGCGTAAATCGGATGAATTTACAAGACGTCGAGCGTGCATAAAAATCTAAATGATTTATTTGACGAACGTATCTTGTAGAATGTAAAGATTTTGTTATATATTTAGGTATTTATTTAAATAAAGTATTAAAAATAACTTGTATGAGGATATATTTAAGAGAAGTGAGTAGAAGCTCGATGGGTCAAGCCTTTGGACTTCAATCTAAAAGTCGGGATATCGACAAATAGCTTATACGAATTGAATTGAGTTTATTTACATTTCAACTGCAGATTATTCACATAATTACTCCCACCACTAAAGAAAAACATCGACCCAAGAACCAAAAAGTTCGATGACCTATGACATCCGTCATTGGCCACCATACCTACTGGATTACGACCAAGTTCCAGGAGGCCTGTCTCTTGATAGAAGATTTACATCACTTACATAAATTATTATGGATATTAATAAAACGTCCAAAAAGCTTTGGACTGTCTATTTAGTTTAGTTTTCCCTCGTTTATCTTTAGTTTTTCCCTGTATTTCAAACAATATTGTATACCATTTCATATCTTAAAGTTCAAAGGATTTTGGACACAATTAATATTTTATCGCGACGTATTTTTCCACTACAACAGGCTGTGGTCTGCTTTTTAGTTCGTTTCATCCTGTCTGTAACAGTTAAATTCCATATATTTACATGCTAATCGTTTAGTACAAGCCTCTTAGTCCATAATCTTCAGTTAATCCGATTCACAATAATCTGATTACCCTTGGCCGTACGGTAGAATATATAATAATGATATAGAATCTCAGCGATTCGCGGTTGACTGGATTTGTTTCAAAGCCAAATATCTCGACTCGTTCATTGTTAATAACATATTATGTTAGTTGACCATGGGATAGTAGTTATTCTTGTCTCAAGGAACGGTATGAAACACAATTTATCAAAGTTATGCTGTCTAAAGCGTACAATGGATACATAACGTACATTTGAAGGTAAAACATTTGAAATATTTTACCTTCAAATGTGAATTACTAAATTAGATACTTTGAATTTCATAGATATCTATCCTATTTATTTAAAAATAAAAAAAAAGAAATATTCATGAAGCTTTATCCTTTATTTTATGAGCTTCACATGAAAGCAATATATTCATTAAACCTTAAAACAAATTAAACTTAAAATTAACATTGCACCTAATATCTTTATGACTTATTTTTTGCAGAAAAAACTACTTACCTCTCAGGCGTCGCGAGCGTGAGGTTCGGCGCGGGGAAGGCACCGTCCGCCGCGCAGATGACATTCACGGTGTCATCGTCAGTCTTGTTTTGTATGAGACGGAAATTCGTCTCGGGCACTGCAAGGTTGTATGGGATTAATAAAAAGTTGTATATATAGAAAATAAATAAGCATTGTAGCAGATGCCGTACAAAATCCAATGACCAAATTTTGTCGGAAAATAAAAATAATTAATCCCGACTTTGTGGACCACCATTTTTGTACGTCATCTGTGTCATAAGGTGTCATACTATTTCAATACTGCTTATAATCCATTATTCCGCAACGCCGTACAAAAAATATGGAGACAAGGGGAAAAAATCTCTATCTGTACTTTCGAATTCTCATCTGCAATCAGGTGGACAGCTTACAAGTGACGGCATAGTGCTGAATTTTATTATTTTATGCTCTTATATCGTTCTAGATAAGTCACCTGGTGGTTCAAATGACCCATAACTTTTTCAACATGGGCCTGTAGTCATGTTAGTGAACTTAGCAGATCATTTTTAGCAGATCAAAAAAAAATGTGAGTTCTTATCGCGTGCAGTTGAGTTCTACAGTTC
>CAJQZN010019957.1:0-15373 GCA_907164685.1 Colias eurytheme
TAATGAATAAATATTTATTAAAAAAAAATTATGAGGCGTGCACTTTTTTTTAATTTACAAGCAAATGGATGTCGGGAAGTATCTACGTGTTACAAACGACTTGAAAAGATAAATTCCGTTCAAATGAATAAAATATAAGCTGACGACTGCATTAATATTAATGAAGCGCTTAATCGCTGTTTACAAATCCACGTGAATGTGACATTATGTTCCGTGTTTACACGCTTTTAGCAAAATGAAATGCTGAAGGAATTGTTCCTTTGAACAATGGTTGACTTTCGATTATTGTACGTTCAGAAATTAGTATTGTCTAATTACTAATAGGTAATGATAGTTTCTTACTAGTAAGACTAGAATAGTTCTTGAATTTCTCTTTATATTATACTAGGTTTCCGCCCGCGGCTTTGCCCGCGCAGTCAAAGAAAAACCCGCATGGTTCCCGTTCCCGTGGGATTTCCGGGATTGTGTCATTTTCCCGGGATAAAAAGTAGCCTATGTCCTTTCTCGGGTATCAAAATATCTCCATACCAAATTTCATGAAAATTGGTAAAGTAGTTTAGGCGTGATTGAGTGTCAGACAGACAGAGTTACTTTCGCATTTATAATAATATTAATATAGTATGGATTATGTTGTGTTTTTGTTAGAAACGTATAAGTTTTATAAAGTGTAATCAATATTTTTATTTTTGTCTATTCTTAAGTTATTGAATTACTTAGTTTTACTCAAGTTTTTATTTAAATTGCATTGATCGCCGTCTCAGTATAGAAAAAACCATTCAAGTGGTTCGCATTTCCCTACACCACACATCAGAAAACACGAAACAGCACTTTCAGTGAAACTGTTTTATTACATAAATATTGCGTTTGTCCTGTTTATTTTAATGTTTATAAATTTTAATTTTTAAAATGATTATTTTTCCGACCCAAATATCGACCAATAGAATTGCACCATTCGACGTCACGTGGTACAACCTACATGGTATTATACTGATAATTTTTTGAAAATTTTCTCTGGTAGTTGACGTCAAACTGACAGGTTGAATTCAATTGTGAAATTATTGGCCGACATTTGGGACGGAAAAATAATCCCCCGAATACCACACGACCTTCAAAATTATCTGGCATTATCCGATAATTTTGAAGCTCTTGTGGTATTATAAGTGACTATTCATCACCTAGTCACACTGGCTGTAGTATTAAAAACAAAGTTCAACGTAATTAAAGAACTTCGAAATAACTTAAAAATTAAATTAAAATTCTCTAATGGTGCTCTGCACTTTCGCTATGTTATCACGGAAGAATTTCCAAAGATTTATCTTCTATCCTTCAGGTAGATCGGTAGTGTAGAAGGGATATAAAATATTAATTATTTTATTGAATACTAGCTGTGTTTCGCGGTTTTACCCGCATTGCTCCGCTTCTATTAGTCTTGGGGTCATGATAATATAATATAGCCTCTTCTCTTCCTCGATAAATGGACTATCTAATATAATAGATAATTTGTCAAATTCAACCCGTGGTTCCTGCGATTAGCGTGTTCAAGCATACGAAGAAACTCTTCAGCTTTACAATATTAGTATAGATTATACAAGAAATTTACCTTATGTTAAACAAATAACATTATCTAATACCCTTCTAATTGACTTAACATTTTGTTCACAAGTTATTTTACCAAAACTAACAGTACGATTAAATCAACAAATCTTCAAGAGCCAGCAAAAACTGTAATCTTAACTAACAGGGACAATAATGAATTAACGTTGCAGCGGAAGGAATTAATTAATCTCGGAACGTATTTTTTCTTTAGAACTGTCTAGAAAAGATTTATCGCTCCTTAACTGTTTTTATTGTAGTCTTTAAGAAATACACTATAGAGAATTTATTCTATCTGAATGCGTTCTAGAAATTTTTGTCTATAAAAATGTTTGAATAACATTACTTTTTCTATAAAATAAAAAATAGGTAGCGATTTTTTTAAAAGCCTATGTAGTATTTACCTAATTATTATCATCACGCTAAGACTTACAGGACCGAAGCAATGCGGGTAAAACCGCGGGGCACTAGTATTATAGAAAACAATAGAAAGTTACTTATCACTACGATTACTTTAATTGTCGATTGAAAATCAGTTCTCAATTTTCACTTCCTACTGAGCCGACGGTCCCGGGTTCGATCCCCGGTCAGGGCAAATATTTGTGTGATGAACTCAATTATTTGTTCTTGGGTCTGGGTGTTATTATCTATATATGTATTTATTAAATATTATATTTATCGTCGCCTAGTACCCACAACACAAGCCTTAATTGAGCTTACTGTGGGACTAGGTCGATTTGTGTAATAATGTCCTATAATATTTATTTATTTATTTAATTAAGTACAATTAATTTGAAAGTACACTTGAATCATTTATATTTAATGAATCAATTACATGCCTTGTGCAAACCTTTGTAACAGTGAAATGAAACGTAGTAATTAAGAGTTCATTGTTATAAGAATAGCGACGAAATTTCAATTTTTGATTACCTCCCTTCGTTTGGGATTCTTCTATAGACTAAAGGCAATCTAATTCAAACAGAGCGGTATCTGCTACCGCCGTGGGTAGCGGTATCCCGATGTGTACGCGATTACATCTCTTACGTAGTATTTTATAGAGACTAATCGCGTACCGATCCGAGTAAGGCGAACAGCCGATACCGCTGCAGTTTGAATGTGCCTTAACAGAACTGCTACAGCCTGTCTAGACTATGTGATACACGTTTGAATTTCATTAGGTTCTCTGTTTATTTAGTTTTTCTTATCGTATAGTAGATGTTACTTTATCTACATTATAATCTATTCTTTTTTCATTATCATATGCTATTTTGTTCATATTATGCAATCTATATCCTGTGTAGGTATATCAAAGATACAAAACAAACACCTTTAGATATGTGACCTAGGATGTTGTTTAAAATTATGTTATTCATGTTAAGTAAGTTATTTCATATTAATTTTATTACTATAAGTCATGTTAAATGAATGAAATAAATAAATAGTCTTTGAATGCAATAAAAAGAAATTGCATATAAATAATGAGCACTTAATGATACACTAGTCACTAGGATCCCCTGTGTGGGGTTTTATTGAATATCTGTGTTGTTCTGGCCAGTTCAATAATTTCTATCCATAAATAATCTCAACATTGATAAACAGTAGCTATAGTTAATCAGCTTTTAAAGCACGAAGGGCTTATGATGGGCATTTGCTTGTAATACGTGGGCCACTCTGAAAGTTTTGCGTAATTTATAAATTTATTTATTTATTTATTTATTTATTTTGAAAACTACACAGCTTACAGTTTGACTTACTCTACTTATATCTATGATACAATACGCCAATTACGAGTTTTACAGTTATTATCAATTACATGTATATTTAAAACAGTAACTTATTAAAGAGTGGTGAGTAGTGTGTGTGGGTGAGTGCGTGCGTGCGTTTGGGTATGTTTGTGTGTATATATGTGTGTGTGTGCATGATTAAAATGTGTTAGGTACGTTAGATAATATTTTAATTACATTGGTTTTAAAACGATTGCGAGGGCTGTTAAACATGTCAAAAGTAGAAAATTTTTGATTATATATCGAAGGCAGGCGATTAAAGAGTGAGTTCTTCATATATTGGTTTTTTGTACGTGGTATAAAGAATAAAGGAGTATTACGTGTTCGAGTTAGAGGGGTGTTAAAATATATATTTTCTGTTAATTGGGGGCAGTCTAGTTTGTTGTTTAGGAGATCATAAAGAAACATAATATCTGAAAGAGTACGTCTGTCTTCGAGAGTATTCATTTTAAAGAAAATAAAACAATTTATTTTTATAATATTATATTTACTGCTTTTCAAAGTATTCTCCGTTACATTTTAAACACTTTTTCATTCGTTCAAACCATTTCTGGAAACATGAGGACCATTGGTCCGATGGTATGTTTTCTACATGATGTTTGAAAGCAATCACTGCCTCTTCTGGCCCCGTAAATGTCGAACCTCTCATTAAATCTTTAATTTTTGGGAATACAAAGAAATCGCACGGTGCTAGGTCTGGACTGTGTGCTGGATGGGTCACGAGCGCTATGTTTTCAGAAGCCAAAAATGACTTTGTTTTCTTCGCGGTGTGCGCCGAAGCATTGTCATGGTGCAACAAGATGCGACATCTAGGTCGTTTTTCCCTTATTTTTTCAAAGACATTGGGCAAACAAATAGTGGTGTACCACTCAGCATTAACGGTCTTTTGTTGCTCAAGTGGGATAGTGCAGACAGGACCCGTCTTGGAGAAAAAAAACGCAATCATTTGTTTGCCGACGCTTCTCGCCTGCCTCAATTTTGTTGGTTTGCTGTCACTTTCAAACACCCATACAGAAGATTGCTGCTTTCTTTCTGGAGAATAACAATATATCCATGTTTCATCTCCTGTCACGATGTCATACACAGCATTAGAACGTCCGTGATTGTACTTAAATAGCATTTCCTTACACCAATCTACTCGATGCCGTTTTTGTTCTGGAGTGAGTTCGTGAGGGATCCACCGACAACAAAGCTTCCTAACTTTTAAATGTTCTTGTAAAATTTTCCGAATTTGGCTCATACCAATCCCCAAATGTCCTCGAATCTCCTCATAAGTGATACGGCGATTTTCTTCAATTAGTTGTCTGACGGTAGCCAAATTTTCCTCCGTGATCGCAGTTGTGGGTCGACCTTCACGAATTTCATCATAGAGAGAAACACGGCCGCGATGAAATTCAGCATACCAACGCCTTACAGTGCTCAAATGTGGTGCTTCCCTCCCAAAAGCATTTTGAAGGCGAGCAGTGCAATCTTGTGGAGAAAGCGAACTTTTAAAATCATAAAAAATCATCGCCCTAAAATCTTTTCGTGTAAGTTCCATTTTTGCTACGGACAATGAACTTCAACTTGGGATAAAAAACAATTGACAAGCGCTTCCCGCCAAAATTTTTTTTTCTTCTACTAATGAGACTTCATATGTTAAAAAAAAATAACATTCGAAATTCAAACATTTATGGGTGGCCAGTAACGCAAAACTTTTAGAGTGAACTAGGTATTCCAGTACTTTCGAGTATTATGCTATTTGATACTTTGTTGTTATGACATACCCATATATACAAATTAATGTATGAATTCAAATTCATACATTCAAATTCAAAGGTTTTATTTATTTATACTACCTAAACATTGTAATATTCTTATTAAAATGTCTCATAATTAGATGAATTTCTCCTCACATGACAAGTTTTTAAAATTTCCATCGAGTTTATAAAAAGACTCATTCAAATTCCTAATTTTTCTGCTGACTACGTAGTTAATACGATAGACTACGTAGTTAATAGTTACCTCTAGTAGTAGTCAACACCATAGTCAACCATAGTGTATGGTTGTTACAGCAACCATTCGATGTTTGTCGAAATTTCCTAGACGGGTTTGACGGTCTATAATTTCCGACATGCAAACAAACGGGTTTCGGAGTCATATTGTCACAGCATTTGATTTAAGGGTAGCTGGTACTAACCAAATGAATAGATAATTTGATTTACATTGTAGATGCTTTGTATTGAAATTTTCTAGTTGGCGGTACCTACGTAATTGTTGAAATACGACGCTTTAAAAGCGCTTATTCTTGCTAAGTGAATGTTTTAAGTATCAATTTGAATTTAACTTTGACCTTATTTATTATCATTTACAATTGTATAAATGTACTTATTAATAAAAGTCATAAAAGAACATAAATAAATATGATTTCTTATATAATTAGTATATAGTTTTAATTAGTAAAAATGTATTCAAAAGTGTGAAATGAAAAACCTTTTTGAAGTAGATAAAAAATAATACCTCTTGTTTTTATTTCGTGTACTAGAAAATATAATACCTACCTCTTGTTTTAATTTTGTGTATGAACTAGAAATAACCATAAAGCATTTTGCTGGTGATAATGTTCAGTCTGTACTTTATGTCTTTGATTATTGCTATTAAATTAACATTTCATTATCTGGGAATAATAAGATATCTTTCGTTTTAATGAAGTAGGTTTTAGCATCGATTCTTACAATGTATACGATGTTGTTATACCTACCTACTCAAATTAAAGTGTTATTTTTATTAATTCTTCTGCGATATTATTATGTTATTCTGTTGATAAACAAAGTAGACTATTTAATAGCTAAACAACAGTTTTCATGTCGATACAATGCCTACCAGCTAATCTTGGTTTTATAAGGATTATACGGATTATATAGGGAATTAAATCCTGTTTTTGGCACATAAATTACATTGCGTCAATACAAATAGACAAATAAATACGCTTGATAATTTCTATCGTTTTTCTGCCATGATTTTAATGATAATTTAAAATTAATAGATAATTATTTACCTTAGGTAGTTTAAGTAATGAAATACAAATGATTCCTCATTTGCAATGCTGGTTTATATTGTGTTATTTTTATATTTCCAATTCAAAAGGTCACAATATGCTCGAAGCAAACACGAGTATGGATTCCAAGGAATATCTATAAATACCTAGTTCTAATGTTATACGATATCAAGTCTTCATTTGAAACTTAACTATTAAGCTTAGGAATTTAATTCTATTTATAATGAAAGATAAAATATAACATTTATTTATCATCGCTAAAAAAAATAATTTTAAATGAAAACAAAAAACATGGTTCCCCTGTTTTTTATTACTTTTGCACTGCGTCTCCTTGTCCACCAGGTTGTCTGGAAGAGATCGCTGTCTGAGCGATAAGACCGCCTGTTGTGCTCTTTTATTAACTAATGTATTGTGTCCTTACTTGTACTATTCTCTGTGGTGCACAATAAAGTATTTTTGTTTGTTTGTTCCCAATTTATGTAAGCTATCACAACTATCATTACGACGTCACCTCATCAAAATCCGTCCAGCGGTTTGGGCCTTAAAATTAATGTATACCTTCATACACTCGAAAAACATTATCCTCCTTCTTTCGCAGTCATGTAAAGAACGAGATAGGTAGGTAGGCTAGATAAAAATATGTTCTGCTAAGAAAAATCTATAGAGCTGACTTTCAGAAACTAGATTTTAATACTAGGAGGACGAGGGTTCTCTAATATTAAAAATACGGGGATAATACATAGTGTGTAGCAAGATTTATGGGCTTAAAAGATTCGTTATAATATTCATGTCTACTTACACGTTTTTACAAGTAACTAAGAATCTGCATAAGTATTTAAAATACACAAAAATAGTAAATTAATCTCTTAAACAGCTCTAGCTTTCCGCCCTTAGCTTCGCCCACGTTGTCGAATATAATAATACCTTCCTCGAGAACTAGAGTAATTTTGTGTCCTTAAAATTAAACACAATGAAAACTGGTATAACAGTTTCTTAAATATAAGGTGGTAATCAAATTAAATACGTCTCTACATTACTTGATTTTTTATTGATTTACCACATTTATCTGTTTCTAAAGAATTGTAGACTCAGGGCTGATTTTTCAATCCTTGTTTAAAACTTATTCGTCGAATAATGTATAAAACTACCATTTTAAAAACGTACTCTTATTGCCCGTATTTAACAGTTTACGTGACATTTTAATATTATCGTGTAATACTTTATTGGACGGATAAGTTTTATCCAAGCATTGAAAAATCGGGCCTTAAAATACCTAGGCCTTCACATAAATCAAATGAAGTGCACATTAGCCGTTGCATCGTAAGCATGTAAATGGCTTGATTCTGTTTGCAGCTGATCCGTCGGCCTGTCATTAGCTTCGGGCTTACTAATGAACGGCTGGAGCGGATTTGATTGCACGCTTGCTGTGCACGTGGATCTGCTTGGAGTTTATATTTCATGCGAACATAATCATAGTAAATATTATATTATACCTAGCAAAATAATATTAGTATTATAAGGTTGAGTGTAAATGGGAAAGTATGTTGTTTTAGTTGTTCTTTCTTGCACATCGATTTTATTGTACTATGATTATTGATATCCCTACTGATAAATGCGAAAGTAGCTCTGTCTGTCTGTCTGTCTGTTACGCTTTCCCGTTTAAACCTCTCAACCGATTTTGATGGAATTTGGCACAGACAATCTTTGACCCTTAGAAAGAACCTTTTATCAAAACACCACGCGGGCGAAGCCGCGGGCGGAAGCTAGTAATGAATAAAAATAATTACTTACTTTTTGGTATCATAGTAGTGTCTTGTTATTTAGATTTCTATGCTCAATAGTTATCGAAGTATGATAGCGATATAAAACGAATTTTCAACAATGAATTAATATAATTAGCCTAAATACATAATATAGGTATTTACCATAGTATATACAGGTTATACTATGCACAGTAAAAGTAAACGAAATCACGAACAGCACGTGTGCATACTTATTAAAATGCAGCGGTGAAATGCTCAAAAATGTGTAATCCTCATACAAGTAGGTACATAAATTAATAAAACCTCACCAGCATATTAATTACATTCATTAAAAATATTAATGGAAGCAAAAATACAACGATTGGTGTATTAATTCGGAAATGCAATAACAACCTTGTCATAAATGTATGGCTTTATGAAGGTGTAATGAAAAATTAATTAATCCTGTGCGTTATTTATTGGTCGTAATTTTTGGTGTTCTTGCGGATAATTTTTATGTGATTTATGTGGTATTCATTAAATATATTAATTGGTACCTATAGGTCCGTCATTTGATTTTGACCGACTTAAAAAAGTGAGGATCTCAATTCGACTGAATTTTTGATGCAACGTAACTATTAAAGGGTAAACCAAACTGTTCGATATTTTAAGTGTGTGCTTCTTTTATCCCTCATAATTGAATCAAGTACAATGGCTTATACCTAATCTTGTCTGGATCCTCTACTTGCATGTAATATTTTAGTTTTATTAAAAATATTACATGCAATATCATATAATATTACATATAATATGCACTATCACTTGATAGTGTGACTTGTGATAGGATACTGGTAACACTTACTTAAGTGTTACCAGTATCCTATCACAAGACATTACATTATTTACAATTGGTCTAGTTCCTCTTTTTATTTCTATGTTTCTAATCCTTCCTTACTGCCACACACAATACAACATACATGTTATACTCCATTTAGATCATTAAGGCTTGTCACACACACCTACTCATCCCGGACTATTTCCGTAGCTGTAAACACTGGGCCTTAATTAATCTTTGACGACGAGTGCCCACTGCAGAGCCTTTGTTGGGAACAAACAGTGCACCAATGCAATGAGTTTGAGGTTCTTGTGTGTATATAGTTGCATGGTTTAATGTGCTAATATACAACAATTAGGATGAATAGATTAGTTAAATAGCAAATCATCGTTGGTCAATATTTGTTGCTATTGTAGGGATACCTTCTGTGAGGATCCAGGCGATTATCACGCTAGTCAAGTACAGCTTAAAAGATATATGGTGGAGAATTTATGTCAGTTGGTTCTGGAACATAAACTTATCTTTGTCTTCTTGCAAAAACAAGTTGATCTAATTTTAATGAAATCATGTCGTAAACCTGCTTTGAAATCGCTTTACTTGTAAAAATATTATATTCTCATTTATATGGGTAGACAGACACAGTACTTGCTACATCCCTACAAAGTAAGTCTGTCTGTCTGTCTGTTACGCTTTCCCGCTTTAACCTCTCAACCGATTTTGATGAAATTTGGCACAGACAATCTTTAGACCCTGAGAAAGAACATAGGCTACCTTTTATCAAAACACCACGAGGGGCGGGAGAATCCGCGGGCGGAAGCTAGTAATATAATAAAATAGATATTTATTATACTAATTTAGCTTAATTTCCATCAGTATAACCATTGTTGAAATAAAACAACCTTTTCAAATCAATCTCTTTATTGTAATGTGTGCGTAGGTGTAATCATATTATAAATAAACTTATTATTATTCACAATTCGTTTTGCGTACGTGTGATGATATTAAAATTTGCTGTAAAGGTTATGTCTACTGTATTTGGAAGGTTTATTCCATAGTACTATGTTAAATAATAAACTAATATATATTAATTATGCTGAGATTAAACGCTAGAAGCGTAATAATATTAATAAATAATTCTGTATTTAAAAAATGTATTGCACACCTAAAAACAGTGTTGAACAAATCTCTAATCTATTAGTGCTTTTGTCATTCCAAATATTTGAAAATCTGATGGTAAGGACGAAATATTATCGTCAAAGTGTAAAGTATTATGATGTTTAAAATTAAGATTCTCTGCTTGTTAATTGTGTTGATCAAACCCTGAACTATTGGTGCTTTTGTCCTTCCAAACATTTTATCAGGTGATTTTGGAATATGTGTGTTTCCAAATATAAAACGTTTGTGATAAATTTAGATACTCTTCAAGCTAACATGCTTCGTACTAATTCGCCTAATTGTTTCGCACCAGCTTCATTCTTTTTCTTACAAACCTCTAGTTCAGAACAACGTTGTAACCAAGCGGTCAGGTTGGGGTATCTGAAAATATATTAAAATTATTAAAAATAAACGTTTTTGGTTGAAGTTTACATGCTATTGATTTATATTTATAGAATACACGGGTCCGTATAGAGCGAGCACGCCGAGCAGCCTCGAGAAGCAATTTCTGCGCGAGAAAAAGTGTTGATAGACGAGAATTTTTCTTTTTCTATTTCTAAATATTATCTTGCCGGTTCTACTCTCTTGAATCAATTTTTACCAGTAACAACATTTATTACTATTATATTATCTACTAGCTTTCCGCCCGCGGCTTCGCCCGCTTTGTCTAAAATAAAATAAATTATATACTAAAACCTTCCTCTTGAATCACTCTATCTATTAAAATAACCCGCATAAAAATCCATTGCGTAGTTTTAAAGATTTAAGCATACAAAGGGACATAGGGAAATAGGGACAGAGAAAGCGACTTTGTTTTATACTATGTAGTGATGATTCAACGGTGTTTAGAATTAGGAGATTACGTTAACGACCAATCGTGAAATTAATTAAATAGCTTTAACCAAGGCAAAAAAATTATCGTCGAACATGCTCTAATTCTTCGCATTATGAGTTATTGTTTTAAAACTAATAACGTTACCTTTGACGGTATTAATGATATTCATATTTTTTATGTTATAGCATTAAATACAGTTTCAAATTAATCCAAAAGCAAAACTTACTTGTCAGCATCAACAGGAAGAATCTCATTCGATGAGCTAAGAGAAGCGAAACAGCAGATATCAGCGATGGTGAACTGGTCTCCAGCCATCCACTTCTTAGTGAGGAAGGCTTCGGAGAACTCGTAACTGCTCTTGATCTTGTCCAAGTTTTCCTGAGCATATGCGGTGGCGCCGAAGAAAAGTATTGGGCCCTGGAAATATGGTTCAAGTATTTTAGTTTATGAATTTTAAGCTATTGCATAGCTTCTATCGCGGGCCTTGAGCGCGGGGACCAAATCCAGAAATTCCGTAACGAAAATAACCTCACGCTCCCCACTCCGACGAGCGTGGAGGTGTGGCTTGAAGGCATAGCATGCAATAGCTTTACCGCGGCAGTCCCCGAGTGCCACACGTCTTTTTTTTATTACCGACTGGCACAGATATAATTTATTGAAGAAAAACTTAGTCTAAAGAAGGCGAGTTAAGAGGAAAATTTTAAGGTCGCGCCTTGGCAATACCGATTTTGGTATCTTTAAATCTTGCCAAAGAAGTTTCACTTCTGACACACACGCTCTTTTTTTGTTTATTTAAACTTAAATTAAGTACCTAATTAGAAAGTACCTACTCATAAGTGTCACTTATGTAAAGTTAGTTAATTGCATATTATGAGAATAATGTACGTTATTATGAAAATAAATAGCTACTGAATCTATTATAGAATCATATTATGCTAGTTAGGTTACAAACTTAATTAATTCAAAACAAACTCAGCTCTAGATGCTATTACATACTAGTTTACGCTCGTGACTTCGTGCGATTAAGCAAACATGCTTAGTTTGATTTTTTAGTCTTAAATTTGCTAAAAAGGTAATTAATGCCAAATATTGATTAAACATTTTGTCAAATATTAATTGAACGAGTTACAAAAATACTGAACTTAGATGTCGCTATTACTCTTAATTCCCTTAGACCAAGGTGAAGCCACGAATAACAAACATATCATTCTAAGATTTCCGCCCGCGGCTTCGCCCGCGTTTTCAAAGGAAAACCCGCATAGTTCCCGTTCCCGTGGGATTTCCGGGATAAAACTTATCCTATGTGTTAATCCAAGTTACCCTCTATATGTGTGCTAAATTTCATTGTAATCGGTTCAGTAGAATTTGCGTGAAAAAGTAACAAAAACACACACACATCCTCACAAACTTTCGCATTTGTAATATTAATAGTAGGATAGGATAGGATAGGATTTTCCATGGTAACTGCTGACAACAACTGTCATAATCATGTTTATTGCTATCAAAATACTTACAACTGTGAACCGTAGAGCTGGGAACAAAATACCGCTGTCAAAATGCAAGCGTTGGTCGACAATAGCTCGCAATTTGGGTTCCTTGGGGTACAGGGAGTCGTCCTTTGCGTATTTGGACACGAGGTAACCGGCGATCGCGTGGCTGAAAACAGAAGTTTTAAAAGTATTTCAATTCTGCAGCTTTTTTAAGTTTTTCTTAAGTATTATCATCATCCAAGTGGATGCAGCAACAACAATATATCAGTCTTATCACTACATAGTATAAAACAAAGTCGCTTTCCATGTCCCTATGTCCCTATGTCCCTTTGTACGCTTAAATCTTTGATACTAGATACGCAACGGATTTTGATGCGGTTTTTTTTAGTAGATAGAGTGATTCAAGAGGAAGGTTTATATGTATAATAACATCCATTAAATAGTGGAGAAGTACTGTTATTTTTGAGGTTTCTTTTTTCTAATGTGATGTCGTAAAAAATTACATTTTTTCCGCTTACATTGCAAACGCAGGCTGAACCCTACGAGTTTTATGAAAATAATGTATTAAGTATTACACATTGAAAAGGTCTACAGAAAAGTCCGCGATGGTATATGTCTATCTCATATGGATAACCCACAATAACTTTTTTTTGTCATTTACTTTTTACGACAAATAATGGCTAAATTTCTATGCGATTTTAACCAATACAGCATTTATCCTAAACCAATTAAATACCTTGAATACATTGTTCATTTAATATAGATCTATATGGCCCTTTACACCGTATGATTTAAGTGAATATTTTCGAAGATATTACAGATTAAAAAATTGCGGGACGTAGCGTTTGCGGCCGCGGCGGTACCGACTACCGGCCAGCCATCTATTTTATACCCGTACAAAGGTCCTTCTATCCTTTACTTAACTTCTCTCTGTACAACCGGTTGTCTGGAAGAAATCGCTATTTAGCGATAAGGCCGCCGTTTGTTACAATGTATCTAATTAAGTAATTTTTAAGAGCAATAAAGTAATAAATAAATAAATAAATAAATAAAGTCGGAGCGGGCCGCTATGTTTTTAATTTTATATACAATGTTCACAGTTTTTCTGTAGTGTATTTACATTTAGTATCAGCATTGCACCCGTGCGAAGCCGGGGCGGGTCGCTAGTGTATGTATAAAAAGCCGGGTTAACAATGGTTTTATTTAACGAAAGGTTAAAATTTTGAAATCTAATCGGTTGTTATAATTGTCGCATTTTAGAGCAAAACATTAACGAATTCATCTACAGGTATTCAAAATAATTCTGATCTAAGTTTGTATTTTATACTATACTAGCGGTCCGCCCCGGCTTCGCCCATGACACATATTTACGTTTTCTCTACATTAGAACTAGGGTTGTAACGGAACTCCGCCTCCGCCTCCGTTACTGCGGAACTTCCGCAAAGAATTTTACCTCCGCCTCCGCATCCGCCTCCGCAAAATTTATGCGGAGTCATATCGGAAGTTCATTTGCGATCACAAACAACGCGCAAGGAGCGACGCTAGGCGACGCGGCCGCTCGGCTGCGTGTTTTCAAGTGAAATGGCCGCGGGAGCACGGCCAAGCGGGTGGTGGGAGTGTGAGTGAATGAATAACAGGAATCAACTTCTCAAAGCGTTCGGTACCGCGTAGTTGCAATTGAGCCGTGATTGTTTTAAGTAATTTTTTGCGTAATTATTAGTTATTGTTATTTAAATAACGTGATGAAGCCGAAAACTAGTGAAATTTGCCAGTAATTTGTAGAAGTAGACGATAATTATAAATTTTCCCAACAAATTTCACCTCCGCCTCCGCCTCCGTTAACCTCCGCATCCGCGGAGGCGAACCTCTTCACCTCCGCATCCGCCTCCGCCTCCGCTTAGTAGGCCTCCGTTACAACCCCAATTAGAACCATCCTCTTACTTCAAGGAATATAATAAAAAAAGAATTATCGAAATCGGCAAACCCGTTCACGAGTGATGTCGTGACCAAGGAAAGAATTTATATGATACTAGCTGTGCCCCGTGGTTTCACCCGCATTGCTCCTCTCCTGTTGGTCTTAGGGTGATGATATACAGGGTGTCCCACTATTGGTATACTAAGCGCGAAGGGACTTGTAGTTTTGCATACCCTGATCACGTAATAAATACTTTAACAACAAAATTACGTCAAAAATTGTTTGCTAAATTTTTCCTGAAAATCCATGTTTTCTTCTCTAGTTTCGCGCAGCCGGCATAAACCGCTTCTTTAATGTGAGCATTTTGTCTATGAAAATATAATCTTAAGAGGGCGTATAAAGCCAGATAATTCTACGATTAGGCCTCGCCCATTACGCGCCATGCCGCGCGCCCTCACAATACCCTCATACACCCGGCTCATCCAACGTACGTAAAGTTCATCGCACGCTAAATTATACACAATATTCTTCGCTCGTTCAACGCGTATTTTCGGTAGTTAGTAGGTATGTTGTCTAAAATAATTGTATAAAACAGTGAAGTTGAAATCATCACAAATTATGTAATATGTCTTTTTATTATTATTAGTTTATAATTATTAATGATAATCTATACATATTATAAAACAGTAAAAAAACTGTCTGTATGTAATATATAAAAAAAAACAATATTAGGGAAACAGTATAGAGCACGAATCCGTAAAAAAAGTCTGTCGAAATAGCGAGTATAGATACTATTTTTAAATAAACATACGCAGTCGACGACACACATTCCTCCAGAACTTTATTTTGATTAATTTGGTTATAGTCCATTGAATGAGTCCCTCCAAGGGGGGTCTAGAGTGCGTGAGTTAGTAACGTAAGATGTTTCTTCGGAAACATGTCAAGAGTCCCTAGGTAATAAACATACTAAAACCCCGGGCCACTAGG
>CAJQZN010019958.1:0-12704 GCA_907164685.1 Colias eurytheme
CTCTTTAGTGATAAGGCCGCCTTCTGTGCTGGACTAGTTTTAAGTTTTTATTTTAAGAATTTATTTATATGCCAGCACAATAAGTGTTAATAAATAAATAAATAAATATTTATATACTAGCTATGCCCCGCGGTTTCACCCGCTTTGCTCCACTCGTGTTGGTCTTAGCGTGATGATAACCTATAACCTTCCTCGGCGAATGAGCTATCCGACACCGAAAGAAATTTTTCAAATTGGACCGCCGTTCCTGAGATTAGCGCGTTCAAACAAACAAACTCTCCAACTTTATAATATTAGTACCTATAGATAAGACATACTTTGGTTATAAAATAGTTTTACCATTTACAGCTTCGTTTCCTCTATTATAATTTTACGTAATATTTGTATCGTAATAATAATCCCAAAGTATTGCCCTATAAGGTCAACTGGTGAACACTAACGTGGTGCGTAATTACGCACCACGTAACTATTAGTAACTACATTTTCAACTTATATGAACTTTATTAATAATCGTATACGTGTACTTTTACAGGCCGGGCGTCACACTCTCAAGTCTCACTGTCAAGTGGTGTTAATAGTAGTGCTGGTCTACGTGGATATATGCAACGCGTACAACGCTGTATACAACAAGTATGAACTTAGTGATAGTCTACATGGACTCTTGGGCGACACGCTCTTATCAACTGGTGTTAAGAATAGTGCTAGTGTACATGGACTCTTACCACGCGTACTGACGCAACACACGCGACACGTTCTACTAACGCTAGTGTACGCGGGCCTTTAGATTCAATTACATTGTTGTTCCAGTGTACGATACTTAGCACGCGCCACTCGATAAAGGTAACATTCTACTTTCGCTATTTTGTACAAAGTTGCGTGAGCGTGAGCAAGTGTGCGCGTACCTTTATATGCGTGTATTAAGCACTAGTTGGAGCTGTGTTGTGATCAGTGATTGCGGAACATTCGAGTGCCTTATATCTAATGCGAACAGTTAGACTGACGCCCGTAGCCTTGAGCTGTAGCTACAGTAGTACTCGAAGATATTTACTAGACGATCCAACTGAGAATAGGAGCGACATAGCGCCATATTGTGACGTCATTGTTGTTAATTCAAAACAATTAAAACTTTTGTATGTATATCTTATGTGAAAATCAGACAAAATAAAAAAACGTTTTTGATATGCAAAAAGGTTTCTAGCAAATAGTATTTCTATAATAACATTTGACACACAAGCCTATTTTAGCTTCTATTCTGAGTTGGATCGTGCAGTAATGACTTGTAAAGCTTAATATCTTTGGGTAGAGAGCGTAGTTGTAACGTTGCCGACTTAGCGAGTTACAAACTCAGTAGTGTAGTGTAGTGACGATGTTGTAACGACAGACCTTTACTCAATTTGATGTTCAGGTTATTTAGGTATTGCGTAACTATAGCTTAAGTTTAAAGACTGATTTATACTCGGAGTAAACGTCTGTCATAGTGTCCTCATAGTATTTATATTTTACTAGGTCTTTATGAAGCTTACTGCTTTCTTTCAATCCTAAAACGATTGGTTCTAAATCTTTTCAACATTTCGGTATATATAAAATTATTTATACAAGTTTGTCGCGCAAGTCGGCAATGAATATGCGTCTTTAAGATGCGGCATTCGGCCGCGCGACTTTGCCTTTCCTTAACTTTAGGCGATTTCAACGTACTTCCCACCGGTAAATATTATAATTGGTATTATGTATCCAGTAAATTAGGCGCATGGAACGGCCCTATGTGATGGAATTCTAAATTATGGCAATAAAGATTTTTTTAACGGAATTTATTAACTTATTTTCTATAAAATTTCAAAGATTTGTTATTTATAAGCTATTGTTCTTTGACAGTTTTGTGATATCAAATTAAATTCGGAACTAATAAGAACTCGTCTCTCGATCACGTGGGCATCTTGCTATGTAACGGAGCGCGGTCGATGTTAAGATGTGCCATATTTTCTTAAATGTAAATAATAAATTATTAATCTATATTTACCTGCTCTATTTGCATATTTAAGGAATTTCATGTAAATCGAATCGATGTAATCTTTATTGGAAACATCACATTATATAATTGGTTATATTTATTGTGCATTTGCTTAGTGTTGTGTAATGCGAGCGTTTATTTGAACGTTAAATATTACCGTATTTAATCAATCTGTGTTAACGTTTTTAGTATAAGTATAATGTATTATTGTGAATGTTGGCCAGAGCTTGTAAATATTAGATATGTTATATATCTTATTAGATTACTCTATACGTTCTATTTAAAGCATGTTGCTGATATAAGATGTCTAGTGTAAGTATATTATCTGAAGGGTGACTAGTTTTGTTTAATTACTATAAGTAAATAGTGTTATAGTTACGTAATTAAGGAAGCTAGTCGAAATATGATGATGTGATGAACGCCATGTAGGTAGTACGTCTGTCTTAGTTATTTCTTAAGAATGGATTGCTTTTACGGCACGAATTTCTATGGATTTTGATATCACGAGACATTGCCAAAAAATGTGAAATTGATGTATTTTGTCGTGTTTTGTTGTGGGTTCTAGTCCATCAAAATTGTAAATGTATTATAGTCACTCACCTGATATTGGCTACCTTTGTATTTTATTTTCGTACGATTATTGTAATTCCTTAAGTGAGTTACGGTTTTAGTTTGTTTAATTATCTAACAAGTAGAGTAAACCTATGGCTTGCTAATAACATAACTAATAGCCATAATGGGTACTATGAATATGCTTGTATTGCATTGTTTTATTTAATAATAGTTAAACTTCCTGCAAGTGTATAAAGGGAGGAATATGGTATTTTAAATTTTGGCTTCAGTGTTAAATATATACATATCAGAATATTATACTATTTTTATCATGTAAAGTGCATAATTTTGGCTGATTAAGCTTATCAATATTATGTAAATCATCATACCGTTTTACTATACATTAAATTACTTGTCCAATCCAAAATGACTTTTATTTGCTTTCACCTTTTTGTGTGTGTGTGTGTTTTTTTATTTGATTTTATTTCAAAACAACAACAAAATACTTTTTTATTAATGGGATACCTAGATATGTATAATTACTTACGTGCTATAAAAAAAATAAAAAAATTGCAGTTTCAAGTGAAGTATGAGGGATAAATAAGACCTTAAAGATTTAGAAATAGCTTATTTTCTCGAAAATATCCTTCGTAATTTTTTTTCTCATAATTATTGCATGCACAAACAAAAGTATTTCTTCAGTAAGTATTTGAAACATTGGCAATAAACAATCATATTATAATTTTTTTGCAAATATATATATATAGGTTTCGTGCAATTAATATACATGTCTGAAACTTGTGAAATGTTTAGGTCTCCAATAAAATCTACGATGTCATGCCATGCAAATGTTAACATGCGCTGTGTGAGGCAGAAATGGTGTGCAAAATATTGGATTCTGTTAACACTGACTTGACATTTAATTATTTGAATTATGCAAGGATTATTTTTGTCGTTTTTCTAGTCTTGTTTGTCTCGTATTCATTCGTACGATGTCATAATAATTTCACATAATAGGCCTGTAAGTGTTAGGCAAATACTACTGAAATAAATACAGTTATTTGAGAGAGTACCTTATAAATGAGCTGATATATATGACAATGATCGATGATGATGATATTAGTTACAAAGAAGGAATTAAATTTTTGAAAGGACTTAAATTTCTGCCAATCAGGTTAGATAGAAACATTTAAAAAACAAATATAGGTACTTATTAATAAGTTAGATAGTAGATATATGTAATATATATATACAAAATGTATAATTCGTTTGTTTTACAGGTGATTAGAATATTGTTCTGACTATCAAAGAACACACAAAAAGTGTAAGTAGATTTATTCACCTACATATTTTTTCTTTTTCACAATTCTACTTTATTTTAAAGGGCGCTCTACATTTTAGTTCATACTGAAATTCATGCATTATGACCTTGGTTGCTCGTATACAATGAACATTATACTATATACATGTAGTACAGCCTAGTGTACGCATTTACACATTAATAACAAGCGTTGGTCGCGGGTCGCCAAAAGCACGAGTGTCGCGAAAATATATTCAGCTCGCTGTGACCGATATTCGTAGCGAGCAGTGAAGTTTGGTTACCGGAATCGGGTTAATGTTTAGATTTAGTGCTAATAGGGTGGCTGTAAATTTGCTACAATGTTCTGGCGCTATCGGATGGCACATTTGGCAAGTTCGCCCCGCCCCGGGCGGACGTCGCTTGCCAGCCTCGTATATGTTCGTAGCTATCGTTCGCTGGTTAACGCTTCAAATTGTTTTTATATGCTATTTGGTTACTCATTTGGTAGTGGTATTAGCTTAAAAATGGTTTCCAGTAGGTAATAAAACAAGTAAAGATGTTGCACTCTTTATTTATAAATTAGGTAAAACTTACAAACAGTTAACACCTATCGTAAACTTTATAGTTACAATGACTAAAAAATTGAACAGGAGTCAGGACAAAAGATTTATAGGGAACTCTTCATAACAGCTCGTGTCGTGTCCGCCATAGCATTTGCAACCTTCGTAGCTATTTCCACATGGCCGTTAACTCCCATTAATCCAATACGTAGAACTTTACCAGCTGTGGGGCCCAAGCCTCCAAACATTATTATATCGTGTCTGAAAACAATTGCAAAATTAGTTACTACTAATATAATATAGTGTGTAGTACTAGTGTAAATTAATAAAATAAATCTTGTTTATTTAATTAAATATCAAGTATATATTTGTACAGTAGTTAAATGTAGTCAAACTGGGGCACACTAACACTTTAAATCCTATCAAGTAAGTAGTTAGTAGGCTAGAGAGACTTATACTTAATCTAGGGAGGTAGGGTGAAGTTTATAGGCATTTACTACAATCCTTTCAAATGGGCAGCTGAAGTAGATTAATCGTTTACGATGAGGAGTCAGTACAGGAAATACTTATTTACTGAAACTAGAATTTATCGATAATTAACTGCAAACTAATTATGTACGCGTCTTATCTATTTTATTTCTATAAAAAAACTAAGCATTTGTTTTGAAATGCCTTCTATTTATCCTTCGTAAAAACAATTCAAATAATTTGCCACGAACAAAACTTACTTTTCCCGAATGTATTTTAAATATTCTTCGCTTTTGCATCTTTTTGGAATGAGAACAGTCGTAACAGTAGCAAGTCTGTCCTCTGGTTTTGGAATGAAGAATTCGAAACCGTAATCTTGAAGTTTCTTTTGGAAATGTGCTGATGTGGCTGCGTGGCGAGCCCAGGCCTTTGGCAGAGTTTCTTTACATAGTTCCATGAGACAACATCGAAGCGCCCATATCATCGGCGGACTTTGCGTGTGGTGGTATCTGGATAGAATTAAATTAAAATATATCAGTTTTACACAGTAGCAGGGATAACTAATTAGTGAGGCTGTAGTCAGTAATGTAACGTTATAAATTAAAATGAAGTCGATATAGGTGGTTTAATAAAATAATAATGATGACTGCCTTAAAAAAGTGTTAAGGTATAAATATCTAACTAGCTGCGCTCCGCGATTTCACCCGCGTGGCTCCGTCCCTGTTGGTCTTAGCGTGATGATATATAGCCTATAGCCTTCCTCGATGAATGGGCTATCGTACACCGAAAGAATTTTTCAAATCGGACCAGTAGTTCCTGATATTAACGCGTTCAAACAAACACACTCTTCAGCTTTATAATATTAGTATAGACGACACAGTTTTGCATTAATTTATATTTTGCTCATGAAAAACATTCCTATAAAATATAAAAATACATTTGGATTAAAAGTTTTTCATTTTCCTAGCACAGAATACATTTCGTCGGAATAAAAAGATATCTGTGTGTTAAAGTTTTAATAAGCAATGTGATGCTTAGAGAGATTTTTAACATACGTGTGTTTATGACAAAAAGTGCAAAGTTTTAAATCAGTATTGTAATAATTATTTACTTTCCTATAGGTATAAAATTCATATTCTACCTTGTAATAATAATAAAAGATCCTTGAAATAATAATGAATACGAATATACGAATAAATGTGCACTTACTCTTTTGTATCTCCGTAACAATTCCACTGCATTGCGAGAAGTTTTACATCGAAGTAAAAAGGTGGTTCGTGAGTTCGCTTGTTTATTTTCTGTCTGAAAACCATTATCACATAAAATAAATTCTTGTAATAAACGATAAATATTTCATCGTAATATAATCAATAAATTGAAAAAAAAATTAAATTGAAAATTATTCTTTTCCATCGGAAATTTCAACATTTAAAGATTTTCTGGAACTAATTACCTATTAAGTCTAGCCTTTGCCATTGTAAAGAAAATTGAGTCCAATTAACTTAGCAAGGACAAGGCTAACCTTAAAAATATTGTGTTGTTTCCAAAAAAGTGAAGTCCCATGTCCCCTAGTGGGGTAAGGGGCAGATGCATTATACATCTGTTTCACTGATCGATTTTCTTTAGGGACAAGTAGGTGATCAGCCTTCTGTGTCCTACAAGATCAAGACATTTTTTTTGTCTCTCCACCGGGAATCGAATCCAGGACCCTAACCTAACCCCTCGGTGTTACGCTCATGCGTCAACCACAGTACCGAGGAGGCGGTCCAAAGAATTGTAAGAAATATTTTTTTTAAATAGCAATTAAAAAATAACATACTCAGCAAGGCGACTGAAGGCAACGGGCGCGATACCAGCTGGTCCACTTAGTGCCTTTTGTGTTGAAGTGTACACTGCGTCTACTTCCCATTCATCCATTAAAAATGGTACCCCACCAAGCGATACTACAGTATCCACCAATAGGAGTGTTCCATATCTGTGAAAAGAGTTAATTTTCATATATATACAGTACTTAATTCCAAATGGTACCTATTCGTTTAATCATAAATATTAAATACGTAATTACTGAGCTCTTTACATTACAATGCAAAAAATATATAATAAGGTAATAATACTCAAAATCTTTTGTGAACTTTTCTGCTAAGGGAAAATATAAACATATGTTGGAAAATCCCTTTTTCATAATTTATGTCAAAGCGAACTCATTAAATAATGAAACAGCGAAAGCAGGCGGCGTCTACGTTCCATAAATATCAACGCACTTAGAAGATTTCAAAGCAAGTATTTATTTTGAAATTTTACTGCTCCTGTTATTTTGAGCCGCATGCTAATTGCGGGTTTCTTGAGAGGTTGTAATTAAAGGAGTTTTAAGTTGGGAAGAGTTCTACACAGACTGTAAGACATAAGAATAAAAAATCTAGTCATGAGGGAAAGGGATGGGGGATGTAATTAAATTGTTCGGAACCCGTGTCTCGTTTAAGCTTGGAAAATCGAATAGTTTTTCCGCTAAACTTTGCTTTCTTTTTAAGTTAACTTGAAAAGTGCACTCTCGAGAGGTTCCTGACATAATTTTGTTCGTGTAGATGGGTTCACATACTGTGTAATTAACAAAACGTGTTGAGGGTAAATTAACACAACCTTTAATAATTACCTGCTAGGGTTTCGCGTTTAATTAATACTAAACGGCAAATCATAATTATTTTAACATGATAAGCGCTCTGGGTACAAATTTGAATGAAAATCGTAAGTTTGATATATTTCTGCTCATATAAGAGATTTAAACTTTGAAATATGAAAAGGAGAATAAATTGAATATCAATTTTATAAATTGGAGGACATAAATTGACTGCATAGTGAATGATTTCATAGTTCAAATAGACTCAGACACCTTCAATGAACATGTCTACGGCTCTGATTTAATTCTAACAGAGCCAGATATGAATGGAATGTCTAACTATCCTTCTCATATAGGCTTTACTTCAGTGTGTGGAACAATGCAATGAAACCACACGGAAATCGAATCCTTAGCAAACCTTTTATGAATCATAGTAGATATTTGATATCAAAAATAATTGGAAGAAAAATATATTCTCAACATTATTATTAATAGAACATTATAACATTGATAGTAGAAAAGTACTACAATCGTATTTTTAAAAAATCTTATATTTTTTTTTTGTTTTAACTATAGTATAATTGCAGCATTAAAATTTTATTTTACATCTAGTGTTGTACCAAATGAGTTCGGTTCAATCGGTTATCAGACACAGAAAAATTAAAAAGATGATTATGTCCAGTCATTGTTACCTACAAGATTATTTTGAATATTGTTTATATGAACTTGATGATTAAATTTGACTTGTATTATCAAAAAAATACTTTTCACTCGGTAGAAATTTCTAAAGATTACAATAGGTACATAAACCATTTTTATAAAATACTAGCGGTCCGCCCCGGCTTCGCCCGTGGTACATATTTACGTTTTCTCTTCATAAGCTAAGCATAACCATCCTCGTACTTCAAGGAATATAATAAAAAAAATAATTATCGAAATCGGTTCAGCCGTTCACACGTGACAACGCGAAACGGGTTTCATTTTATATATAGGAGGACTATTGCCTTCGAAATTTAACTCATTTATTTTATAGTGTATTATAACATTTCAACTTAAAAGTTTCTTTGCTAAGGTTTAGCGAAGCGTAAGTATAACTTACTTGTGACAAATTTTACCAAGTCCATCCAAATTCTGTACAGATCCCGTAGACGAGTCCCCATGTGTTATAAAAAGTGCTGTAGGCTTCAGTTTCTTCAATTCATTTTCAATTTGCTCAAAACTGAACGTGGCATTAATTGGTACTTCAGTTTTAAATGTTTTTATGCCTTAAATTAATATAAAGAAAATGTTATCTTGTTTTCTTATGTCGCATGAATAAAAAAACATTTACAAATGCATAATTTTATATTGCTTTACTTATCTATAAAGGAATTTACGTCAAGCAAAAAGAAAAAAAAGTGCTACATTAGTACAAATACCATCAACAATTCACCAATTTTTTATCGATCCTTGTAATTAAAAAAAAAAAATATATATATATATATATTAGTGTGAAAGAGTAGTGTCGTGAATTTTACATAATGCAGAGTATTATTATCCACAAAAATTGAGTACCGGTTTAGTAATTTATTAAGTTATGCATTAAAATTTTAATTCAAATTTATGCATAACTCACCATATCTATTAGCCATAATATACGCCCTTTGGTCCCAAATACCCCGACTGGCGATCAAAAGCGTATCGTCAGGGCCAAGGAGATTACAGATGACGGTCTCCATGCCACTGTGACCGGACCCACTTATTGAGAGGACCAGATCCGATTTAGTTTGAAATGCGTATTTAAGCCCCGCACGAATGTCTGCCATTGCCTGGGATTATTAAAATTTTATTACATGAAATTAAAAGAAATGATATTAACATTTTTAAATTATTATATTGGAATACCGTCCTATCTACCTTATGCAAAAGGGATATAAGGATAAACTATGCGCATCAGGAATGTATTTTTGGATCGTATTGATAGAATTATTAAGTAAGGGTCAGCTTGAAAGTGACATTTGAGTTATCACGAAGGATGCTCGATTTTGCGAAAAATCGTAATATAAATATATTCCTATATTACCTGCTAGATATCACTATAACATTGTGGTAAAAAAATAATAATATATGACTCTTTTTTCTAATCCGTACTCTACAATCCTTCAAACTAAGTTTTCACTGTAAAATTTGTTAAACTTTGAATAGGTATGAGATACTAGAGCTACGTCGAGACCATAGTTATTATATTATGTGTACATTCATAATTTAATAAATATTACTATCATTTTAATAATGATCATACTTACCTCAAAATAAGCATCACACATTGGTGACATAACGGGCTTAGTTAGAGCCTGTCTAACGGAAGGTAATAAGTTACATGGTCCGGGCCCGCAAAACAATGGCTCATGAATTTCTCTCTCTTCTATTATAGGCGGCGAAACCAACATCTTTACCAATTAAATAATGGAATCTGTTACAAAAATATTTCTCACAATTTTTTCCTTATAGGACGTTCAGATCGTTTGAAATTAGGACACCTATTAAATTGTTTGTCGGTTTACGTGACAAATGATAATTAGTAAGTTCTTCTACATCGAGTTAAAAATAGAATCTGCATCAACCAATCAGCAAATTTCAAAGTGAATTGAAAAAATAACGCATGATAATTAGGGAATTGTTTTACAATAATCCGTTTTTTCACGGAAGTTTGAATTATACCTTATCTAAGTATTATTATTACATATACAGGGTGTCCCACTATTGGTATACTAAGCGCGAAGGGTCTTGTAGTTTTGCATACACTGATCACGTAAAAAATACTTAAACAACAAAATTACGTCAAAAATTTTTTGCAAAATTTTTACTAAAAATTCATGTTTTCTTCTCTAGCTTCGCGCAGCCGGCATATACCGCTTATCTAATGTGAGCATTTTGTCTATGAAAACATAATCTTAAACGATAGCTCACGTGCTGGTGGCAAAGTTGGGCGGGTTGCTTGTTATGGGTGTACACATAGAGTTTTAAGAATTCATTTATTTGAAAAAAAAATGCGTCTGGAATTTTATAAGTATTTTTTACGTACTCAGCGTATGCAAAACTATAACCTCCTTTGAGCTTAGTATACCAACAATGGGACACCCTGTATAGTGTTATAGTGTATTTATATAGTATTCTATAGCTAGGAAAGGCCAAACGTTGTGTAAGTTCACATCGTGTATCTTATGAGATTGAGACGTGAGGATAGGAAAAATCCGATGTTGCTTGCGTAAATTGATTCCGATCCCGTCGTGACTATGTGTATGATCCCCAGTCCCTATGGACAAACTACAAAATCGATGGCTCCGTCGTTAGATACAAGATCGTAGACGGCTGGCGACAAATGACATTTTAAATTCACAAGCGCTTCTACTCACTACTGTAATGTGTTTACCATGTGGAAAGCGATATTGAAACGTATATTTTATGTTTGAAACGTATATTATTGCCTTAAATGATGCACGTGTTATGTTTATTTGTTATCAGTTAATGAAATATGCATATTAGTATGGTTGAAAAATAGGCTTCATGACCGTATGAAATGTAGTAATGTAAATCGAGTAATCTTAAAAAGTCGCAATACACGATTGAAACTTGAAAGTCTAGAGATGTTTAAATTAAAAGATAACATTAGCGTATCTGTGAAATTAATGGGAATAGGGCAATGACTCCTGAACTAGATTTCTACAGTTTACTAGATTAAGAGTTACTCATCATTATTAGGTACGACAATGGTGATTGCTGCATAGGTATTTTCTGTATAAATGTTGATGTAATATTGTTTAATTTATTCCGAATAACGTAAACTTTAAGTAATGTACTTCTAAAATACATTTAACAACTAGTGAATCTACATAAAGAGGGTACTTTAAACTGACTCTATTAATAAGAAGAATATCAGTGACTCACATCAATAAACAAAAATATCCCAGTTTCAGAAAAATGCGTTAACTTTAATTAAAACACGTTGAAATATATCGATATCTACTTTAGCACTGCGGAATATATTCAATGCCATTGATAACCTCTACATAGAAGTTCAAAGTCATCTTAAATTATGATGATAATGATAGGAAACAACACTTGTATAAATAGTGCATTTTTAGATTTGTTATTGGAGATAAATTTAACATTTTTCTCTATCATTCTATCATGGCTGCCCACCTAAAATTTCATGAAGGATATTTTGTAAGCAGGTGCTGTAAAGATTATTCCATAGAAATTTAATGGACTGTTTAGTAGATAATAAATAACAGATATTGTTACCATAAATTAAATACACCCAAATAACTTGAAATTTACTGTCTTTCACAAGCTGGCATGCGCTCATCTTTCAGGTTTCGTCGATATGCCATTATGCATCTGTTGCATTAACGCTAAAAATTATGACAAATTCTGATAAGAATATAGCGTAGGTACTATATGGGCTTATTTTTACTGAAATTAAAATATTGTATGGGTCGGAACAGCAAACACGTTACAGCAGTGACTTTTTAATAAAAATCTGTGTCTATCGTATGAAGTCTACGTGTGTGGAGCCGCGGGCAAGAATAAGGGTTTTTATATAACAAGATTATATATTATGAGTCATATGATAAGGGGATATGTTCGTGGTATGTGCGTAATCTAAAGATGTCTGTTTAAAGGGTTAAATCCAACTGAAATTTAAATTATAATAATTAATACATAACATTATATGTATACACGTGGAAGACAACTATATTATAGCTACAAGCGCATCGTAAAGATAATTTAACATGTCGTACACATTTAATAAATTACATTAGGTAGGTATATAAATTATACATAATTCAAAAACGTGAAAATGAAATTTTATTTCATGCATTTTATTTTTCAATTTATCGTAATATTTTTTGCACAAGTAAAAAGGGTTACATTTCAAGGCTTTCCAGAATGGAAACAAATGTCTATAAATTGTGGTCCTCGAAACTATTTCCGAGGGAAAATAAACGGAAATTTAAATTTTAGAATGGTACGAAACATTAATTTTCATATATTCTCACTCCATAAATATGAACCCGAATAAACATAATGACTTTTACCAGAAAGAATAAGTACAAAAAAAATTGTAAAAATTCCAATTGTAACGATGGTTTATAGACTACAGGCCCGTGTAGAAAAAATTATGGGTCATTTGACCCACCACCTGACCTATCTAGAATG
>CAJQZN010019959.1:0-15389 GCA_907164685.1 Colias eurytheme
TATTCAATGTACAGTTTTGACTTTCCTACGATTTTATTATATGTATATAGATATAGAATTAATGGGGTAAGGCTACTTTTTTGTATTAGACGGAATTATGGAAAGAACAGACAGCCTTTTTTTAAACATAATATAATTTTTAAACTATTGCATAGCTTCTATGGCGGGCCTTGAGCGCGGGGACCGAATCCAGAAATTCCGTAACGAAAAAACCTCACGCTCCGCACTCCGACTGGCACGGAGGTGTGGCTTAAAGGCATAGCTTTACCGCGGCAGTCCCCGAATGCCACATGTCTTTTTTTATATTTTTGTTTTACACTTTATCACAGTTATACACAGAGGAAACATTACAAAAAAGAAAGAGCAACTTATTTGGCGATCTTATCTATTATAAGTGATCTCTTCCAGACAACCAGGGTAACAAACAAAAATATCACTATTTACTCTATAAGATTATTGTTTTAATTTAAAGCACATAATTAAAGCCTTCATTTTGATATCACGAACTTCTTGATTCATAAAAAAAAATAATAAGCGACAAAATATTCCGTGCATGTAAACGTACTAAATAGATGTACTAATTAATGGAGATAAGTATGTAGGTACTAAATAAAATAATATATTAACGTCAAAACATTAAACTAAAACAGTATTTAAAAAAAATGTGTTCGTGTACTAGTGTACACACGTAAGAAGTGAAACTTCTTTATGACCTTATTTTTCAAAAAATATTCACTATATGCAACTCTACAGAAATACGTCGAATCACGCGTGGTAGGGATAAGAAAAAAATGGCGCGTAACGGAAATATGTCACGCGTAACGAAAAAATGTTACACTAAATTTTTTCCAACCCCGATAAAGAAGTTTCACTTCAAAACAGTATTAAAAAAAAAACTCCTTCGTATTCAACACATCACATAAACGTATCCCTCACTTTTATAGATAAACTTTCCCCTTTCAGAGTTAATGACTTTTTTATATTTTATAAGGGACGTGAGGATCCCCAACTTACAATATGTTGAGTTTTATATCTACAAGTGAAACAGCTATATTGTAGGAGTATTAAAACTTTGTAATAGTTCATTTTTTCGCTATTTCTGTAAGCAACTATAAAACAATAGTTTTATCTTGGTATTTATAGTGTTTGATTGTCACCCGACATCACTAGTACCTATAAAATATTTTGATAACAGCTCTTGCTTAGAGCTCTAGATTCTGGAAACATTTTTCAATCATAAAGCATCATTCTTTTATAATAGTGACATTGAAGATTGAAGGCCGCTTTCACCGCGTACTGATAATAAGCATCCCTGATTGCTTAAGTAAATTATCATTTTGCTGATAGATAAGCTATATAAAATCATATGTAGATTGTTGATATTATCTCATCTCATCTCCATAAGGTCCTGACCTGAAATCTATGTAAAAACGTATAATATTATATTATGTCAGTAAGAGTCCCCGTTTTTCTTATAATAGCGTTGTTAACTTGAGATGAAACCTAATCGTACCTCCAATCTTAAACCTTGCTAAATATAGCGCGTATACAATTATTTGATACGTGTATTCACTACAACGTTCAGGATTATAATCCAAGATTTAGTTTCACGCAAGAAACAAGCAAAATTAATGGGATCATGTAAGATTAGGGACTTTGTAAGTACGAATACGTCATGCAAGGCGGCTCCTAAATAAATCACTAGGACGGAAGGGCAGATAGCCTATCTGATATATTACTTATAAGATACTTCATTATTCACACTAGAAGGTTCTCGAAGGTTTAACCTTTTTGTTTTTGAAATTTTGATCTAGTGTCTTTTTTGTTTGGATCTGTTTAACTGGAATATCACTACATAGTATAAAACAAAGTCGCTTTCTTTGTCCCTATGTTTGCTTAAATCTTTAAAACTACGCAACGGATTTTGATGCGGTTTTTTTTTATAGACAGAGTGATTCAAGAGGAAGGGTTAAGTATACAATTTATTAGATTTTAGATAAATCGGGCGAAGCCGCAGGCAGAAAGCTAGTAGTTTATATTTTATACACACAAATAATACGAAAATAAGGCAAAAAAAAGCTACTGAGATTAGGAAAAACATGTATGTGTGATGGTATTGTGTGCAAGGACAACATATTTTAGCCTCAGATAATTTCTTGACGAAAACGAAAACTGTGATATCTTCCTTCCAAAGCATGGCCAAAGCTTCCAAAGTAGGTATTAAATCATAAAACAATGTGTTATAATTAAAATTATGCATCAAAAGTCGATTATAATGTAAACCTTATTAAACAGCAGTACAGTAATTACTCAGATAACCGAATTAAAGGTTGTAAATGCAAATCAGATTAATTATCCCGAAATAGCAATCATTTTATATCGACAATTGGTTCATTTTGTGTAATGGTAATTGATTTTAGTCTAGTTTGTTTTACATTTTGCAGGTGCAATTATTAACAGTCTAGCTTCCGCCCGCGGCTTCACCCGCTCTGTCTGAAACCTAATCTATACTTATATAATATTATAAAGCTGAAGAGTTTGTTTGTTTGAACGCGCTAATATCAGGAACAACTGGTCCGATTTGAAAAATTATTTCGGTGTTATATAACCCATTTATCAAGGAAGGCTATAGGGTGAAACCACGAGGCGCAGCCAGTAAATTATATACTAAAACCTTCCTCTTGAATCGCTCTATCTGTAAGAAAACCGCATCAAAATCTGTTGCGTTGTTTTAAATATTTAAGCATACATAGGGACAGAGAAGGCGACTTTGTTTTATACAATGTAGTTATAATAGTATTTGATCATATATTATGTAACTACTGATTGTTAATCAAACTGCATTATAATTAATTACTTGATTAAGGAGAATAGGGCGGGGTTAGGACTTAAGGCTTAAGGAGAATAGGGTGGGGTCAGGACATAAGGCTATATTATGTTTACTAGCTATTCCGCACGGCTTCACCCGCGAACTTTATCAAGTATTTCTAAATTTCATGTATTATTCTGATGTATAACCTATATTACTGTAAAGTTTCATCCAAATCCGTCCACTTGCTCTTACGTGAAAGAGTAGCAAACATCCATCCATTCTCAAAAACTTTCGAATTCTTAAAATTAGTAGGTTTTCATTGTTACTGCGTTACTTAATAGCTACATAATGTTATCGTATTTAGAAAAATGTAAAATTAATATTTTGATAGTAAATCAAAATATTAATCATTCACTATGTCAATAAGTATAGGTAGTTACGATTAAAAAAAATATTGAAGAAAATTTCTATGTATTTTTTTATTTTATGTATAATCCAATTAATAATAATACAGAGTAAAAATTATCCAATTACATACTTAACCCGAATTAAGCTAAACAAACGCAACAAACAGTACAAAAAGCTTTAAAGCTCGTAGCTTTTACGAGGTGGATAAGTATGGTAATAAATCATGAAATAAAACAGGAATTTGTTCTAAGAAAATCCATACATAACATAAATTGTGCCATAGAAGTTGTGGATACTCAAAAGTAATGTTAAAGAAAATATTACTTTTATCTCACAAGATTTTTTTTATTTGAAATATATAGATTATTGGGTATAAATGAAATTGATTCATTGGTATTAAATTGTAAATAGTGATTTTACTCAGTCATACCAAAACTACTGAACAGATTTTGATAAAAATTTTGCTGTGTAACAGTACATACTAGCATGACTGTAGCTGGTATTAAATATCAGTTACACATACATTATCTTATCTTAATATAATATATAAATCTCGTGTCACAATGTTTGTCCTCAATGGACTCCTAAACCACTTAACCGATTATAATAAAATTCGCACACCATGTGCAGTTCGATCTAACTTGAGAGATAGGATAGTTTAAACATGTAGGTACCACGGGCGAAGCCGGGGCGGACCACTAGTGTAATTATATAATCATGTAATTATAGATTATAATCCCTTAACAGGCATGTAAACGGTTGAATTAACAGACAGGATAATACCCAACTATTGAAGGAAATTGGCGTGAAGAATTGGAATTCAATATTGGGTATATCAAGTGGATACATCATATATTAACTCAAGCAAGAATAACATAGGTATGTATACCTACTGCTTTCCGAATCGGTGGTAAATGTTAAAATATGTTATGAAGATTCAAAAGTGTTTCTAAGAAGTCTAATTGAATAAATAAATGTTCGAGTTTGAGTTTGAATATAAATTATAATCAATAGAACCTATAGATTAATCGATACAGAATAAAAAAAGTGCGGCTGGGCATGCTTTTGTTGGCTGTGTCCGCTTGCTGCTATCCTATTGCTCTTAAGCGTGATGATAATATACTTATATTCTATAGCCTAGCCTCGCTCGATAAATGTGCTATAGTTAACACTGAAATATTTTTTCAAATCGGTCCCCTAGTTTCTGAGATTAGTGCGTTCAACCAAAGAAATAAACTCTCTAGCTTTATGTATTGATAAATGCTTGCTTGATAAATCCAGCTCTCGTTTTCGTGTTAGTTTTCGTTTTAGTGAAGAATCTATCGTAGGTAAAATGTACGCTTATAACATTAGTCTTCACAATATTTAAAAGCATAAAACTTGTTCCACACAAGCGTACCGTATCCGCTATAACAATATACCGCATAAGCGCTTGAGAATTTCCTCAGAATTCCGTCACACACTACTTAAACTTCCAACGACTAGACAATTTTAAACACCTACAAAACTTTGCTAATTGTTTTCTGCAGCTCCGAAAATTTACATCACAAACTCAATATACACTCGGGGTTTATGGAAAATTCGAGAATTAATAATTCCGTATGACGGATAATCTAAGCTTCATTTAATGCAAAACATAAAGGGGTTGGGTTAGGTCATGTTGGATTATTAATTTGTGGCTGTTTGCAAAATGTCATTCTCTAAATAATATATGATGTATCATAACATAATATAATATGATGTTACATATGTACATATTTTGTAAAACTGACATGATTTAAAAGAGCAACCATGGAGTTTCTTGCCGGTTCTTCTCCGTAGATACTGCTTTCCGAATCGGTGGTAAATGTTAAAAATATGTAATGACGTTTCAAAAGTGCTTCTATAGGAGTCTAATTGAATAAATAAATGTTTGAGTTTGAGTAAACACGAGACTCTCCCTTGAGGCTACTAAATATTATGTAATTATTAAACGGCCATGTTATATAATGTTACATTACGAATCAATTAATAAGGGTTTGTTAATTAATGTGTGGAAAGGATGGATATTTTTGCTCGTTAGTTTTGTTATTTTTACTGTGAATACAAACATTGGTGAGCGTAAGCCGGTTAAGCCAAAACATTGTTGGGAAATATTAATCTGACAGTGAAATAGTTATTTATTAAATATTCAATTTTAACGTTATTTGAATGTTTGTTAATCGGAAAATGTAAAACATTTGTTTGTGGAATAAGAAAACATAGCCATATTAATCTTAATGTAAGTAATGTGTTATATTTAAATACAAATATAGAATAATATACACCAACAAATATTTTTATTTCATAATTTATTCACTTCTTTATAATATATCCATAAATATTATTGTATCTTTTAAATAAAATAAAACACATTTAAAACGCTACGAACTTCCATTCCAAAATACCTAATACACTGCAAAAGAGCGCGCCAAAAAAAAAAAAGACAAAACACGCGCGTCAGTGAAAACCTCCGTCAATTCATTTACACGAAGATAGCATCAGATCCAACTCAATAAAGACCAAAAGTGAACCAAGCCAAGGGCGTGTACTAGTAACGAAATAAAAGCATGTATTGAAACACCGATTCGTGGACTTTTTCCCTAACTCTTTGATGGAAGTAGGTCACATATCGTTTGAATGGACTTTGAAGGGATCTCTATATTACTAAATACTTGAATATTACATAGTAGCACTTTTATGAGAACACCATGTTCGTTAGAATGTATGTATGGTTTTGAGTTCAAATCGAATGATTGACAATGTTCATTTGTACTTTGTGATATGGATTATTAACTTCCATAGTCTTAACTAATGTTATTAAAAATAAAAACGTGTGTGTTTTGTATGTACGTTTGTAATATTTTCACACTAAACCACTGGACCGATTTCAGAAACTCTTTCAGAAAGCTATATTTTTTCTGAGCCACCTATATTTTATTTAGGATTAGCATGGGCAGAGCCGGGACTAGCAGCTAGTATCTTATAAATATGAAACCCAACATACACGCAACTTCGTTTACTTTCAAAAGGTATATTTTATTCCATTTTTGTAATATTTTTCCTGGTCCTATTCGTGGCCTAATGGACACAATGGACTATCCATCACGAAAATATTTTTTTACATTTAGAATGAATACTTCCTGAGATTTTCTCGTTCAAACAAACAAACTAGCTTGCATATTAGAACGTAATACAGACTTCATATTTGTGTAGTTAGGTAGTATACTTTGAAAGCTCGTGAAAGAAAGGCCATAAGCTCATTAAAGCTCAAGCATTATTGAAATAGATAATAATTGAAAATATTTATGAAAATCTCTCTTGATACCCAATTACTGTAAGGCGATCCTGATTCCAATACCGTATAATTATACTTTAATTAATTTGTACTTCTGATAACAAGATTCGTAATTATCTTATTAAGTGGAAGATAATTGAAGATTTTCAAGCATGTTCATCGTTTGCTTGAAATCATTTTTATAAGTGAGGTTTTAATTTATGCAATAACTTCTAATTTTTAGTTCATAATAAGAATCTTATATATATATATATGAATTAAAAAAAACCTGTGAATAATAGATGTAATGTATTTTGGTGAACTTTGAGGCAAAAAACTACAACACTATTTGGATATTTCGGGATACTGCTGACGCAAATTTTATACTGAATTTAAAATCTCCGTGATATAATTTATTCTGAAAACACACACACACTTGCACTCTAACACGTACACACACATGCATGTACAAAGCTTTGTTCAGTCAGACTTAACTAGAGACGATTGAATAATAAAATCTTAGACAAGGAGCTTCATTCCTGGAAAAAAATTCCTTTCGCAAGATAACTGCAAATCGTAACGAAATAAACTCCGTTCAAAGCGAGACAGAAAAATACATCATAACATTATTGTAAGTAGTCGAAGAAGCTTGAACCGTCTCGTGTTATTTTACGTAATTCGACATAATGGCAAATCGTTTGGCAAAGCACTCATCCCTTTTGGAGTTTTTAAATCTCGTCTTGGAGAGTATCCAATTCTTTTTACCCTCAGCCTTGGCTCTAGGCATTTCGCATTATCTCCAGAACACAATTAAGAGGTCAAATTAATGGGACGATGGTTTTTGTAATTATAAGACCTTTTGAAAAGGACCATGGAATGATCAATGCAGCGCGCTTCAAAGAATTTTAGGGAAGTAATTAAAACGTGAGTTAATTACAATTTGATCCTATTTAACTTTCAAAATAACACTGGCAGGAAATTGATTTTCTTTTACTTTATAATATTTTGCATGGTGTATGAAATGTCACTTTATAAGTGGGATAGAGTAGGTGTAGGAAATAAGTATTAGGAAAATTTGATATATTTATTATTGATTTCTAACTCTAGTAGGAAATAACTATAAGGTTATAATAAAATAACATGGGAAAATCATTCCTTTTTTTAGATCAAAGTGGCGAGATTAATTTAGTACATTAGAATTGCGACTTAATTCACTTCCAAATAAGTCATTTTTTTAATTTACAATAATTGTATATATTACGTTACAATTTGTATATTGTAATTACAAGTTTAATGTCTGAATTTAACATCGCATGCTTGCTCCATACTAATAAAACTTTAATATATTTTCGAATAAAATACGCACCGTTAATTTTATAGGTCAAATGTAGGTACAGTTTATCAATGGAGTTCTGGGTCACGGCTGCGCCAAGAATAGTGAAATTAATAACAGGTTTGATATAATACCTTAGTATGAAGGGAAGTAGAGTAAAAGCCATATTGTTATTATTGAAGAGACATAATATTAAGATTATCAAGTATTATGTAATATGAAGCATTTTATATTATTACTTATTCGGAGGGATAGTGTCGGTTAAACACTACCAGATATTTTTTAATAATTATTCAAGAGTCTGTTTTCATTAGTATATTAACATTTATCATTAAAAAGCGTATATTATATTTTGATCTTACTTTATGGCTACGCAATCTATATATATATGACATTTTATGTATTTAACCTACTTGGAAATAGGACGGAAAATACTAAGTTTAAGTAAATTAAAATTGGATACATAAAATAGTTTATATGTTTATGATATGAAATTAATTAATATCATATCATTAATTATAACGCCACATATAACTAACAAAAAGACCCGAAGTCCTAGAACTCAGCCAAAACCTAATAAAACACACTTAGAGCAAACGAAATTTTGCGAAACGTCGTTAGTTCAAACTTTAATTTCTATTTCAACCACGTACAAGTCTGACATTGACGAGAATAAGTTTTTCGATCGGCGCGAAATTTAACCAAAGAAATTAAAGCCATTTTTCGGATTTTAAACTCGATTTATATAATCTATACTAATATTATAAAGCTTTTATTTCATTATTTTCCCATTTAGCAAAAGCTAAAAGGCTAGATATCATCACGATAAGACCCATTGGAGCGGAGCAATACGGGTGGAACTATGGGGCACATAATATTACCTGACGTTTCAAACACTTTACAGCGACCTTTTTGTATGACCGGTAACATCTGTTACTGTGTTCTTAAGGTTTTGTTGTGTTCGAAACGTCGGATTAAATAATATAATTAATAAAACGCGTTTAAAATCCGTTAAAAGGTGCATAGTTTCTAAATCTATAATACTAGCGTAAAATTATTAAACAATCACATACTTGGTAAAAGCACTCAAAAACCATGAAAACCTTCAAGTTTGTCACGTAATGGCTATTTTGTAAATATGTGTTTTAAATTTATTTGCGGACCCATAAAGAGATTAGGCGTTGGATCTACGACCCCCGTTTGACCTTCGCACACGATTACGTGCTGTTTATATGCTTTTGCCAATATTTTCGTATTTTATGTTGTATTCGTGGATTATTAGGATTAACTTGTTTGAAGGATTCGGTTAAAAGAATGTAAAATTATGTTAAGAAGTTCCGGGGTCTATGCATTTAAACATTTTTATGCTTATAGACTAGGTATTACATAAGCAAAATAATATATATTATAAAAACTAGCTTTCCGCCCGCGCGCGGCTTCGCCCGCGTTTTCAATGAAAAATCCGCATAATTCCCGTTTCCGTGGGATTTCCGGGATAAAACCTATCCTATGTGTCAATCCAAGTTACCCTGTGCGAAAATTCATTGTAATCGGTTCAGTAGTAATTGCATGAAAGAGTAACACACATAAGTACATACATACACATACATCCATCCTCACAAACTTTTTTTTCAGCATTTATAATATTAGTAGGATAAAAATAAGGTAATTTATATTCATGAATAAAAAGCAAAATATAAACCCAGTCTTCAAAATATCAAAGATACTAGGATTGATACGAAACTATATAGGATTACTTTAAGCCGTATCATCTCATATTATATTTACAAATATATACACTTCATTCAAAGCCATTATAAATAGATACATTAGCAAGTAACAGAGATTTAGGAATAGGGAAAGTCTCTAAATCAAGTAGATAGCTCCATATATAACTCACTACAACAAAGAAATAAAGAATTCACAATTACAAGGAGTAACGGATTAGGAATTGAGAGTATTGACGTTAGTTTACTCCATTGGGACTTAAAATGTATGTATTTAACTCCTATGGGACTTAAAATGTATCTATGTATATTTGGAGTAAAATTTAGCCTTATTATTGTAATCACTACATAGTATATGCGGTTTTTTGCGTCATCGAAGAAGATTTTAGTATTTTTATGTCGTATTTTTTGCATGTCTTTGAAATAAATGTTTTTTCTTTCTTTCTTTCTATATAATTATTTGTTAAGTTGTAGACATAGCTAAGCTTGGATATATTATTTTAGTTAGCTGTTAAGCTTTAGCTTGTCTTGTGTGTGGCAGATGCATTTCACATCTGTTTCACAGATCGATGTTCGTTAAGAGCAAGTTGGTCAGCTTTAAAGTGGTGTGTCATATTTTTTGTCGATACAAATATTTTGTTATATCTATGAACTATTTGATTTATGAACTGTTTTATTACTTTATGTTTGGCCAATACCTAAAATGTTATTCTATTCTCTTTTATATATTTTTCAAAGGTATTTTTAGCTGAAATCTGAATTGATCTCGAAAATATTCCACTCCTTTTGACCAAATTCATGTTAGCGAAATTATTGTATAGAAAACGCTTTTTCTTATTATTTTGATGTTTAGACACAATGGCTTGACCTAAATGATATTTTCTGATTGTAGGTATATTTCAATGGATTTTTACGTGGTTAATAATAGATCCATTGGTCCTTTTGTACGCTATTATATTTTATTCTATGTATAAGCAGGTATATTATAATATTTGGGTTGCGTATGTATTTATATATAACTAGATTTCCGCCCGCGGCTTCGCCCGCGTTTTGAAAAATGAAAATGAAAATGAAAAATTATTTATTTCAGCAAAAACACAGTATGTAACAAAACAAAATTTAACAACATCATATTTTGCTGTCACTTATTATACAATATAATTATTAGGCGCGGGTCAAACACAAAGGAAAACCCGCATAGTTCCCGTTCCCGTGGGATTTCCGGGATAAAACCTATCCTATGTGTTAATCCAAGTTACCCTCTATATGTGTGCTAAATTTCATTGTAATCGGTTCTGTAGTTTTTACGTGAAAGAGTAACAAACATCCATACATCCTTATAAACTTTCGCCCTTATAATAGTATTTAACTATTAAGATTAAGATCTATATCTATAGGTATCGTTTTAATTTTTTAGTTAAAATTATCGTTATCGATATAAAATTATCGTTTTTAGTTAAAATTATTTTGTGCTGGATTACTTTGAATTTTCAAAATTAATTTTTCGCATGTGTATAATAATGTTTTGAGACCAATTAGTAATGTACCTAATATAGATGAATATTTATTGCAATTATAATTTTTAATTGCAATAGTATCTATTACAATCATAATGCCTATGCATGATTATAAATTACTAGATTTCCGCCCGCGGCTTCGCCCGCGTTTGCAAAGGAAAACCCGCATAGTTCCCGTTCCCGTGGGATTTCCGGGATAAAACCTATCCTATGTGTTAATCCAAGTTACCCTCTATATGTGTGCTAAATGTCATTGTAATCGGTTCTGTAGTTTTTACGTGAAAGAGTAACAAACATCCATACATCCATACATCCATACATCCATACATCCATACATCCATACATCCATACATCCTTACAAACTTTCGCCTTTATAATAGATATTAAGAAGATTAAGATTAAGATCTATATCTATAGGTATCATTTTAATTTTTTAGTTAAAATTATCGTTATCGTTATAAAATTATCGTTTTTAGTTAAAATTATTTTGTGCTGGATTACTTTGAATTTTCAAAATTTCCATTTTTCGCATGTGTATGTGTATGTTTTGAGACCAATTAGTAATGTACCTAATATTATTAATATAGATAAATAATTATTGCAATTATAATTTTTAATTGCAATAGTATCTTGTACAATCATAATGCCTATGCATGATTATAAATTATATCTGCTTCATTATGTAATCCATTATACACTAAAAAAAAACAATTTAATCATGTTTAAACTCTCGTAAAATAATATATACAATTACTTACCTCCAATTTAAAGTAAAAACTTCATATTTAAACATACAAACCGCATGTTTACACCAATCGATATATATAATATTAATTATTCCCGCGTATTTACGTATGTAACGATGTAATTGATCCTGGATCAAGCCTGATTTACATTTGCCGCTAATTTTAAGTAGAAATGGATATAATGCCGCAATGCGGACTGCTGAATTTTCATTGTTATTTAGTTTATAGTTTTATTATTAACTAGCTTTCCGCCCACGGCTTCGCCCGCTTTGTCTAAAATATAATAAATTATATACTAAAACCTTCCTCTTGAATCACTCTATCTATTAAAAAAACCGCATCAAAATCCGTTGCGTTAAAGATTTAAGCATACATAGGGACATAGGGGCAGAGAAAGCGACTTTGTTTTATACTATGACGTAGTGATTAAGTGTTGTAAGTTACGTGAACATAGAGATTTAAAGTTGTATTAAATACTTTTAAAAAGTGTTGTATACATTGGTAAATTTTATTGAATAATATTAAGTTTAGTGTCCCACAACACATTAAAATTCCCTAAAGGGCCTCTGCGTGTTGGACCTGTGTCCCCACGTAAGCCTTCCAAAGGACCGGGTATTTTCTTTTTGGTATTACCTAGTATGGAGAGAAAAATAATATTAAGTACCTATAGTGTTTTAGTGTTGATCCTTAGAATATTGTAGAGCCAATTGTAAATTAATAACATTGCAAAAATCGCTCCAAATAAATAAACTTCCTTCCTAAAGCCCCAGATTAAACCATTTAAGGCGCTTTGGTAATTAACCTTTTTTGACTTATTTTATAAAATTAGTATAGATCACACCAACAAACTTTCCCCTCAAAAATAAGCCTGCCAATCACCACTTACATAACCCATAAACTCCAAAAACAATCCAGCGAGGTCCGGGAAAGTAATTTAAAAATTAAAAATTACTTCCAACTTGAAGTCCGGAGGAAAAATTAATAAAACGCAAAACGAGTCTTCAACCGCTCTAATGAGACGTCTTGGGATGGAAAGTGAAATTCAGAAGGGTTTTAAGTCAATTCTAACTTTAGTTTGACGTATATTACAGATATTTTATGGCATGACCTATTTTATATTTTGCTAGTGAAACCGAGAAAGAGCACGTGAAAAGTGTTAAGGAAAAATTTTGGAAATTATTTAATTTTATTGTTTTAAGTATTAGTATTGTGAATGCCTTTAAAATCCTTCATTAAAACTAAAACAAAACAAAACTTGTTTATTTAAACTTTTACAAGTATTTACGACTAGACATTTTTTATCTATGACTAATACAGTCAAATTTTTGCACGCCTTGGGGTCAAAGTCTGGAATTTTAATTGAAGTGCAAAACCTGAAAAACTTAAATATCTAAAAATTATAATACACATTCTATTCATTGAACAAAAAATGTTAGTTTCTATACTAGTACAGGATTAGGATCAAACCGACACCCTTACGCAACACTATACAAACAACGTATAACATTACTTTACACCATCTTAATACTATTATAAAGGCGAAAGTTTGTAAGGATGTATGGATGTATGGATGTATGGATGTATGGATGTATGGATGTATGGATGTATGGATGTATGGATGTATGGATGTTTGTTACTCTTTCACGTAAAAACTACTGAACCGATTACAATGAAATTTAGCAAACATATAGAGGGTAACTTGGATTAACACATAGGATAGTTTTTATCCCGGAAATCCCACGGGAACGGTGCGGGTTTTCCTTTGAAAACGCGGGCGAATCGGCGGGCGGAAATCTAGTACACTACTATATCATATAAAAAAGTACAGAAAATGAAAGGATTTTTAATAAAACCTCCTTGCCTTTGTACAACGTTGGAGCGTAGTTAGTGGAGTTGGAATACTTCCTCCATCACTAATTGGAGCCGAATGGAAAAACCTACGTTTCAAATTAATCCGCTTATTGCATTAAAAATATATATCTAGTTACAGTGTAATTTAGAAAATAAGAATATTAATTAGAACGGTTTTTATAAAATACTAGCTGCGCTCCGCGGTTTCACTCACGTGGCTCCGCTCCTGTTGGTCTTAGCGTGATGAAATATAGCATATAGCCTTCCTCAATAAATGACCTACCTATCTAAGACCGAAATAATTTTTCAAATTGCACCAGTAGTTCCTGTGTTTAGCGCGATCAAACGAACAAACTCTTCGTTTTTATAATATTAGTATAGATTGCCCATGTAATAGAAAGCTTTCTAAAAATCTCTTTAAAAATGTTTATAATATTTTGCCTTTAAACAACCTTTAATTTACTTTATTAGTCAGACCAACGAACCGAAAAACTTGTCAAACGTTTATATTATAAGTTATAACTAGCTTTCCGCCCGCGGCTTCACTCGCGTAGTCAAAGGAAAACTCGTATAGTTCCCGTACCCGAGAGATTTCCGGGATGAAACTTATCTTATGTCCTCTCTCAGGTGTCAAACTCTGTAACAATATTCGTTCAAATGGGTTTAGTGATTAAGGTTTTTAAAAGAGACAGACAGACAGATAGAGTTTCTTACGAATCTTATATATAAAAATGAATCGCAAAATGTGTTGGTAAGCGCATAACTCGAGAACGGCTGAACCGATTTCGATAATTCTTTTTTTATTATATTCCTTGAAGTACGAGGATGGTTCTTATGTAGAGAAAACGTAAATATTATGTACCACGGGCGAAGCCGGGGCGGACCGCTAGTTTGTAATAATTTCAGCATAACTGCTAGCTGTTCAAATTGTAACCACCTCTTTAAACCTTGCAGCTTTGATAAAAATTCCAATACAAGACATCTTTACCAATGCAATATTCAAAGAAAAATTCAATCTAAATGCATAATTGTGTACTAGCCTTAAGACAAAATATGTTCAAGTTAAACATTTCTCTATAACTAAGCCCCGATACACACTATACGAAAAAATCGTACTCAAAAGCTATTGTATACTATGTATACTGTTTATTGTAGCCTTTACCTTGACGGATGTCTAGCTTAACGTTTCTCAGTAACTAAACCCCGGTACACACTGTTAACCAAATACAGACTATAAACGAATTCGCAGTACCTTTCGCAACCGCACGTCAGCGGTCAAGTGTGAATCCTTTGTATGAGACTAGTTGAGTTAGAACACTAGACTGGAAAGGATATTGACCTATTCTATACACGTGAAACTTTTGTCGTATTCTAAGAAATTTATGAATAACATCCTACTAATATTTTTAATGCCAAAGTTTGTATGTTTATTTCTTAGTTACTTCTTAACGCAGAAATTCGCTGAAACGTGGAATTTCATATCATTTTTTTAATATTATATGTATGTTGAAACGAATGTAAAGAATGAATGATAATACAAAACATTATTTATTGCACGCCTCATAAGCGAAGCGTTGAGGTGGGTACTACTGTCACTTCGCGCAAAACATCTGATTTTTCAAACTTAAAATGTCTTTATGTATCATACATTGCACTTGTAAGATAATACATACACACACATATTAAGAAAAAACACTATT